>CM010620.1:23042679-23199467 GCA_003430845.1 Xanthoceras sorbifolium | reverse complement strand
TGAGTCAATAAAGTATCAAACCATCGGGCCAAAAAAAACATGAAAAAACATGAAGAAAAAACCATCGGGCCGACATGATGAAACCATCGGGCCGACATGATAAAACCATCGGGCCAAAAACAATGAAAAAATATGAAGAAAAACCATCGGGCAGACATGATGAACCATCGGGCCAAGGCCAGCCATCGGGCAGACATGATAAAATCATCGGGCCAAAAACAATGAAAAAAACATGAAGAAAAACCATCGGGTGGACATGATAAAACCATCGGGCCGACATGATAAAACCATCGGGCCAAAAACAATGAAAAAAACATGAAGAAAAACCATCGGGCCGACATGATAAAACCATCGGGCCAAAAACAATGAAAAAACATGAAGAAAAACCATCGGGCCGACATGATGAAACCATCGGGCCAAGGCCAGCCATCGGGCCGACATGATAAAACCATCGGGCCAAAAACAATGAAAAAAACATGAAGAAAAAACCATCGGGCCGACATGATAAAACCATCGGGCCGACATGATAAAACCATCGGGCCAAAAACAATGAAAAAACATGAAGAAAAACCATCGGGCCGACATGATGAAACCATCGGGCCAAGGCCAGCCATCGGGCCGACATGATAAAACCATCGGGCCAAAAACAATGAAAAAAACATGAAGAAAAACCATCGGGCCGACATGATAAAACCATCGGGCCAAAAACAATGAAAAAACATGAAGAAAAACCATCGGGCCGACATGATAAAACCATCGGGCCGACATGATAAAACCATCGGGCCGACATGATCAAACCATCGGGCCGACATGATCAACCATCGGGCCAAGGCCAGCCATCGGGCCATGATAAAACCATCGGGCCAAAAACAATGAAAAAACATGAAGAAAACCATCGGGCCGACATGATCAAACCATCGGGCCAAGGCCAGCCATCGGGCCGACATGATAAAACCATCGGGCCAAAAACAATGAAAAAACAACGCATCGGGCCAAAACCATCGGGTCGGCATGATGAAAATTTTTTTTTATAAAAATTCGTTCTTCATTTTTTTGATGGAGGATTAACAAATGTGAAATGTCTACAACTGATTCAAAACCCATAAAGGTCTGCATTGACTAAAAAAAAAAGTTTAACACTAACCTTGGAATTTTTGATGGAGAAGAAGACTGTGTGAGATGGATCGATGGTTTATTTGCAAGAGATAATTTCAGAATTTCTTGGCTTAGGTTGGGTAAGAGATTTATGGAGAAGATAAGAGAGGAAAAATAAGAAAATGTGAAGAAGAGAAGAGAAGAAGAGACGAAGAGAGAACCGGGTGAGGTGAAGAAATTTGCGTAGATGATGAAGAAGAAGAAGACAGTGCGAAGAAGAAGAAGAAAGTGCAGTGGTCAAATGTAAAAGTAAGGGCAATTTTGTCCAAAAAATGGCTTTGGGTAGATGTTGCAAAAATTAGTGGAGCTTGGGTAGTGTTGCAACTGTTAGTGGAGCTTTGGCAATTTTGCTAAATTCCCATTAATTAATTAAGTTGATATGATTGTACAAACAGATGACATGGGCTTTATGCACGCGTCTATCACCCACAGATTTTGGACAATAAAATGGGTTTTACGAAAGTAGATATCTCTTGTTATGGGAGTAAATATTTGGACTGTGCATTTAGTGATTAGTCTCAGCAGGTCTCGGCAGTTATTAATAATGTACTTGTTTCCCTTTTAAAAAAAACAAAAAATTAAGGGAGATATCATTTATATATAAACAAGTCTTAAACCTTGCTCCTTCGCGAGCATCCAAACACAATCACAAATCCACATTCGCATAGCGTTGTGAGGCCATTATGATATCATTTGTAACAGCCCTGGCATACCGAGTAGATATTGTGAATTATGAGTTTGATGCACGCGTCCTTTACGCTTACCAATTTGCTTTGGATAATGAGCTTAAAGTATGAGTCCTTCACCCATGGTTATGGTTTAAAACGTGGTGTTTACGTAGTTAAAAGAGATTAAGGCTTAAATACAATTCCTCGAATGGGAGAGTAGATGTCCACTAATTTCTCCTTTTAATCCTTCCACCATTTAATGTGTCAATATACGACATTGATTTTTCACTAAAGATGAGAGATTTATAAGTTTCGACATGATAATAAATTTTTATGAAATCTTCATAACAAGTACTTGTAAGAAACACAGTAAGTGCGATTATCGACTACCATACCTGCTATGTTGAGGAAAGGCATTTGCAAACAGAAAAACAATAGAGAAGCAGTCATGGAAGGCTTTCTGGTAATTGCAAAGAAGAAAGTCAGGTAGAAAAGGAAAGGGAAACGAAAGACTAAAAACTGGTGTAATTTACTGCAATTCAACATCCATGTTCACTTATAATCCAAATAGTTAGTACACCCTCTTCATTCACTTATAAATTGTCTAAAAAACAGGCATTCGCCGAAATGATTATAATTTTAAAATAGATGAACGACTTAAATGAAAACTTTCCAACTTTAATAAATTGTTAATTTGTATTTTTATTTTTGTAATTTATGCAACAAACATTAAATTATATATGTATTGTGTGTTGTGTTTTGATTTTGAATCGTTTAAAAAATTTAAACTATATATGATATATTATTAGGGTGAAAATTATTTTGAAAGTGAAATTGGATATAACAAAATTTGAATTCAAACATTTTAAATAATATATATAAAATGAAATTAGTAGTCCTTTCCCTTTTTTTCTCTCTGAGGAAATGGGTGTAAAGGGAGTGGGTCCTTCGGGTAGGGTTCTACCTCCATAGTAATAGAGGGTGGTTTTTCCTGGAGTTTCCTTCATTTTTGTTCCCTTCTCTTTGTCTATCTTCATTTTTTTCTCATGTTTCTCCACTGATACACTTCTTAGCTCTGTTTTCCTTGTGCGTGGTTTCCCTAGGTAGAGGTTTTTGTTGAGTTTTGGTTTTCTACTTCTTTGGATCTCTTCGTTATGGATACAGATGAAATTTCTAAGCTATGCGAGTCTTTTACGCTACTGGGGGAAGAGGGATCAGTTATTAATATCCCAGATGAGACTCAGATGGAAGGTATCAAAAGCTTGTCTCTGTGTATGGTGGGGAAGGTGTTGGCCTGTAAGAGAATAAATAGCGATGCCTTCAAGATGGTCATGGATCAGATTTGGAATACGGTCCACGGTGTGGAGATTGAATCCATTGGTGATAATATGTTTGTTTTCTACTTTCGTTCTAGCAGAGGATAAGAACATGGTCTGGAACAGAGGACCTTGGCACTTCGATCAATGTCTCATTGTGCTCGAAGAACCTTCAGGACCAGGTGAGATTTCTAAGATGAAGTTTAATAGAGTTGATTTCTGGATCCAGTTATATAATATTCCTCTTATGTATATGAACAAAAGAGTTGCAAAATTGTTAGCAAAAATGATAGGGGATGTAGTTGAAATTCCTGTTGATACTAAAAATTGTTGGGGGAAATTTATACGTGTTAAGGTTGGTATTGATGTTACGAAGCCGTTGAGGAGGGGGATGAAAGTCTGGATATCTGAGTTTGATGTTATGATCACTGTTTTATTGAGATATAAACGTTTGCCAGATTTTTGTTATGCTTGTGGTCTTGTTGGTCATTCATTTATGGAATGTATGAATAAAACGGCGAAGCTAGAAGCTATGGAGAGTTCTTCTCCTAAATTTGGGGGTTGGTTGAGAGCAACTCCTGCTGCTAAAGTTACAGGTAGAGACCAATGAAGAGATTTCTCTAATTAAGGAGAGGGTAATAAGAAGAAGAGTTGGAGTATGGGTAACAGGACTCAGTTTAGTGGAGATAATGGCATTTCTGGGTCTGATGATACTCGAAGGTCTATCTTGAGGCCTATGGCAGACAGTAAGGACGCAGGGAAGAAGACGATGGTTGACGTGGTGTCTGTTAGCAGTGAGAGGCCCATTTCAATTAATAAAAGGAATATTATTCCCCTTCATTCTGTTAGCCTGAATAAGACAACAAATTCTGTTGTGCGTGTTGAGGATTCTGTTAGTAAGGTGGAAATAGCTACTAATACTATAAAGATTGATAGTAGTATTGCTGAGAAAGGGGGTCTGGATCAAGTGGGCCAGATTGATTCATGTTTCTCAAAAGCCCAAATGTCAAAAGAATCCGATCAATTGACCTATCAGACTATAATTTCCCAAAAGATGGATGGTAGGCCTCTTAAGAATAGTATGGGCCAGCTACAAGATTCTACTGAAGGTATGGTTCTATCAGATGTTCAGATTACGTTGATGGACCATAGTCCAGGCCCTAGTTATACTAGGCCCAGACTCAAGAAATGGAAGAAAATAAATAGGAGTCCAAACCGACATACTGTCTTTGGCCCATCTAGCCCAATTCAGAAGCTGTTGGTTAATTGACGAAGATCTAGAAATGGAAATAAATCCCTAGTGACAAAATCTTTTCCTCTCAAAGTCAAAGATGGTAATTCTTCTTACCTGGAGCTGGGTGATGGAGGAAAGCGTCGTAGTGTTGTTTCTCCAGAGATGGATCGGGATGGTAAGAGACAGAAAGCTTCCAATACTACATCTATGGATATATCGGTGGAGCCTGAGGTTCAGGCCAGCCAAAAATTATGAGTCTGCTATGTTGGAACGTACGGGGGTTGGGGAACCCTCGTACGTTCTTAGACCTCCAAAAGGTGCTCCGAAAATTCTCCCCAGGTTTGGTGTTTTTGTGTGAAACGAAATTAAAATGTGTTAGTTCGGATTCTGTGAAATTTAAGCTGGGTTTTAGTAATGGTTTCTTTGTTGCTGGTGAAGGTAAAAGGGGTGGGCTTTGTTTACTTTGGAATAAGGACTTTGATGTTACTGTTAAGTCTTATTCGCAGGGTCATATTGATTGTTTTGTGAAAATGGATTCTGGTTTTCAGTGGCGTTTTACTAGGATTTATGGAAATCCTCATCCTGATCAGAAGAAAGATTTCTGAGAGTTGTTGAAAAAATTGAAGTGTGGTAGCTCTCTCCCTTGGCTTTGTGGGGGAGATTTTAATGATATTTTGCTGTTTAAAGAGAAACAGAGTGGTTCTAATAAGAACGTTCTGGGTATGTTAAAATTCAGAGAGACTATTGACTTTTGTGAATTGGAAGATTTGGGGGCTCATGGTCCTTCTTTTACTTGGAACAATAAGAGGGAGGGCCAAGCTAATATCCAAGAGCGCCTTGACAGATTTCTTGCTAGTAAAGATTGGCGTATTGCTTTTGAAGATGTTTGAGTAGAGAATCTTGATTTCTGGTTTTCTGACCATAGACCTGTTCTTACTCTCCTCGAAGGAAAAAGAGATGTGGGTATAATTAGGCAGAACTGTTTTAAATTGGAGCCTTATTGGCTCAAGGATGAAGAATGTCGAGCCATTGTAAGTATTCTTGGGTAGAAGTCAGAGGTAACAATTTTGATTCTGCTATGCTTCTAAAGAAAAAATTGGGTGCTTGTACGAATAAGCTTACTGCGTGGAGTAAAATCAAATTTGGTTCCCTGCACAAGAAGATTGTTTTGAAGATCAAGGAGATTAATTCCCTCATTGAAAGCTCCCAGGATTCGAATGCTATGTCTCAGGTGAAGTTGCTGGAATCAGAATTGGGAAGCTTGCTTGCCAAGGAAGAGCTTTTCTGGCACCAAAGGGCTAGAGTTGATTTGTTAAAAGCTGGGGACAGAAATTCCAAATTTTTCTATATGAGGGCTACTGCTAGGAAAAGGAAGAATTCTATCAAGAAGCTTTTGGATGACAATGGGGTTTGGTAGGAGAGCTCTCAGGGTATTAATAATACCATATGTAAGTACTTTTCTAATCTCTTTAAATCTAGTAATCCCTCTTCGGATGTGATGGATGCTGCTTGCTGTGGTTTGGGCAATAGGGTTAACAATTCTATGATTGAGATTTTAAATAGCCCTTTTACTGCTGAGGAAGTTAAGACTGTTGTTTTTGATTTGGGGCCTTCTAAAGTGTCTGGTTTTGATGGTTTTCATGCAGTCTTCTACCAGAAATTTTGGGATGTAATAGGTGAGAATGTAACTGATGTTTGCTTGAAAGTTTTGAATGGGGTTATGTCTATTGGAAGCTTTAATTCTACCAATATTGTTCTTATCCCAAAAAAGAAAATTCCAATTCTATAAAAGATTTTAGACCCATTAGCCTCTGTAGTGTTGTGTATAAATCAGTATCTAAAGTTTTAGCCAATAGATTGAAGCTTATCCTTCCCAGCATCATATCCCCTTGTCAAAGTGCCTTTGTCCCAGGAAGGTTGATCTTTGACAATGCTACCATTTCTTTTGAACTATTACATTCCCTCCATAAAAGGAAGTTAGGAAAGAAAGGTTTCATTGCTCTCAAATTAGATATGGCCAAAGCTTATGATAGGGTTGAGTGGTGCTTCCTCAAATATATTCTTGAAAAAATGGGCTTCCCTAGACCTTAGGTTTCTTTAATTTGGGACTGCATCTCTTCGGTTGATTATTCTTTTATTGTTAATGGTTCTAAGATAGGAAAAGTGATTCCATCAAGGGGTTTGAGACAGGGGTGTCCCTTATCCCCCTTTCTCTTCCTCTTTTGTGCTGAAGGGCTCTCCAACCTTCTTAAGAGTGTTGAAGATGATGGTAGGGTCCTGGGATTTAGATGTTACACAGGTAGTCCTTTCATTAGCCATCTCTTTTTTGCTGATGATTCTATCCTTTTTTACAAAGCCTCGGTTGACAGCTGCAGCACCTTGAAGAGAGTTTTGGGCATTTATGAAGCTGGTTCTAATCAGCAGGTCAACATGTAGAAATCTTCCATTACCTTTAGTCCAAATGTGGATCTTGCTAGTAAAGTTGCCATCCAAATTGTTCTAGGGCTGTCCAAATCCCCGTCCCATGATTTATATCTTGACTTTCCCTCGATGGTTGGGAGAAATAAAAATCATACCTTCAATTCTATTCTAGAGAAAGTATGGAAGCGTTTGAAGAGTTGGAATGGCAATCTTTTCTCTCAAGGAGGTAAAGAAGTTTTGCTCAAGGCTGTCATCCAAGCAATCCTTACCTATACGATGAGCCTCTTCCAGCTCCCTTCTTCTTTCTGCAAGGATTTGGGTTCCCTAATGTCTGGTTTCTAGTGGGGCTTTAATGGGGATAAAAGGAAAGTCAGCTGGGTTAACTGGGAGAAGATGTGCTTGCCTAAATCCTTGGGTGGTATGGGGTTCAAAGATCTGTCTTGTTTCAACCAAGCTCTGCTTGCAAAGCAAGCTTGGAAGCTTCTCTCTGACCCTGATTCTCTTGCAGCTAAAGTTCTCAAGGCCAAGTACTACAACCATTCAGATTTCTTAAAGGCTCAGCTAAAACTAGGAAGTTATCATCTTTGGAGGAGCTTCTTATGGAGGAGAGAATTGTTATTGAAAGGTATTCGTTGGAGGGTGGGCGATGGTGCATCTTTGAAGGCCTTTTCTGATCCTTGGCTACCTAGGCCTTGGTCTTTTAAGGTGATCTCCCTGATGCCTGCTGTTGATATTCTTGTTAAGGATCTTATGCTTGATCACTCCCATTCTTGTGACGTTCCTAAAATCAAACAGCTCTTCAACATCACAGATCAAAAGTCTATTCTGAGTATCCCTCTGAGTTACTGCAGGCTTCAAGATAAGCTGGTTTGGCACTATGAAAAAAAAGGGTCAGTATAGTGTGAAAAGTCGGTATCAATTGGCCATCAGAGAGTTATCTAGGTTTTCTAGTTCCCCATCCTCTTCAGATAGAAAGTGGTGGTTGTTTTTGTGGAACTTGGGTATCCCTCCGCAAATCAAAGTTTTTATTAGGCTGGTTTGTTTAAATGCAGTTCAATCCCTTGTTAATTTGTGTTTCAGGAAAATTGTCCCTTGTTCCAGCTGCAAAAGGTGTTGTTCAGCCCCTGAATCTGTGGCTCATGCTCTTTTCTGGTGTGATTCTATAAAACCATTCTGGGTGAACTCTCCTTTCTGGGCTCTCTTGTCTGATTCTAAGCATCTGGATGGGTTTGATATGATCAGACTTGTTAATAGTAAAGTGAGCAGGGCTGATTTTGAATTATTTTGTGTTTTGATTTGGTTTAGCTGGTTTGCACGCAACCAGTTTGTGCACAAGGGATTTTGCAGACCTGCTGCTGTTATTATGGATATTTCCTTGGCCTTTCTTGCTGAATTTCTAAGTACTCAGTCTGCCATGGACTCTAAGGCAGCCCCCCTCCTTCAGTCTCCCCTGTTGAGTGGATCCCTCCTCCCCATGATAATCTGAAACTTAATTCAGATGTTGCTGTTCGATCAGATTTGGGCTTCATTGGAGTAGGTGCTGCTATTTGTGATTGCCAGGGCAGATTGGTGGCTGGTCTGTCTAAAGTCATCCAAGGTTCTTTCTTTTCAGCAATTGGGGAACTTCTTGCCCTCCGTGAGGGTCTTGTGCTTACCAACCAGCTTGATCTTTATGTTAAATGGGTTGAATGTGATGCTGTTAATGTAATTTCAGGAGTCAATAGTTCTTCTTCAGATTTTTCTAATCTTGACCCTGTCCTTTATGATGTTAGAGCTTTCTGTAGAGCTGCTAGGGTTATCTCCTGTCAGGCTATTTCTAGACTTAGGAATACTTTGGCACATACTCTGGCCGCTCTTACTTGTTCCTCTGTGGAGGATCGGTTTTGGATCGATGTAGATCCTGGTGTTGTTTTCTCTCTTCTTTAATGAAGTTTTGTTCTTTAAAAAAAAAAAATGAAATTAGTTTTATTGTGTTTAAAAGCCCAACCCGATCAACCCAACTCAACCCTACTAAAATTGGGTTGGGTTAGGTTATAATTTATATTTTATTGGATTGCGTTGAAAAATTTAATGTCCAACCCAACCTAACCCGAAAGCATCCACCCCTATATAGAGATCTAGGGGTTGGCACAAAAATCGGAACCGAAACGAATCGACTGGGATTCAAACCAAAAGTGTAGTTCGATTTGGTTCAACCACTTAATTCGGTTCAAATCGATTTTTAAAAGGGCTAATTGCAATAAAGTACCATGACGTTTGGTCATATTGCAATGAAATTATGAGTTTAGTTATAATTACATGTTAGTACCCTACCGTTAATTGACCTAGTCAAACTTAACGGTTTGACTTTAACTTATGAGCGAAATGACAAAACTACCCCTAGTTTAAAAATTAAATTAAACAAAAATAAAAAATAAAAAAAATAAAAGTAATATTTTTTAAAAAATAGATCTCCACCATCCATCAATGTTGATGGATGGTGGAGATAACATTTGCAAAACAAAAAAATTTTAAAAATCAAACAATTAAAAAAAAAGTTAAAAAAATTATGTTATATTGAATTTTTTTTTTTTTTTTTTTTAGTATTTTTAGGGTCTTGGTGGAGATCTAGATTCCAGATTAACCCAAACAGGAAAAAAAAAAAAATTGCCCAGATCTCCATCAACGGGAGCATATCTGCTCCCGTTGATGGAGCTCTGGCAATAAATTTTTTTTTTTTCTGGGTTGAATTGCGATGGAGCAGATCTGGGGAGAGATACCAAATTTTTTTTTTCTGGGTTGAGTTCTTGGTGGATTGGATCTCCACCAAGAACAATAAGAACATAAATAATTTTTTATGGACGGTGGAGATCCAACCGTTAACTCTAACGGTCAACCAATTGGTCAAGGGTACTAATCTGTAATTATAGCTAAACTCACGATTTCATTATAATATGGCCAAACGTTAGGGTACTTTATTTCAATTAGCCCTTTTAAAATTAAAAACTCAATTAAATTCGGTGCAAATCAATTTTAATTTTTCAAAACCGATTTAAACCTAAAACCGTGATATAAAAGCTTTTAAGGAAAATAACCTAATATTATTATTTTCGAGCTTTTAATTATGTTTGATTTATGTAATTTTATTTAAAACGCCGAAAATTTAAAATATTATTACTTATTAGTTATAATTTATCTTAGGGATATTATTAAAATCTCGCTTATAGTTTGGTGTATTCATCAAAATTCTCCCTTTAGTTTCATTTATACCTAAAATTCTCCCAGTAATTTGATATATTTGTCAAAATTTCCCCTACCGTCAATTTTAATTACCAAAATACTAATAACCGTTAACTTTTCAGTTAGAAATATTATTAAAAGATATATGCGAGCAACAGTCGCCTTTAACAACAATCGCTCTTAATGAGCGACAAGTGGCATCTTTCCTTTTTTTTTTTTTTTCAAGTTTTATAACTAATTTCATTTTAATCCCCCATGTTTATAATTTTAGTTTTCATCACCACTAAATTATATAAACTTATCAATTTAATTCATAAGATAAAATATTTAATACTCTAACTTAAATCAAAATCAAAATTAACTTTTATAAAAAATTAAAACTAAAAGTAAAAATAAAAATTGATAATATTTCTTTTAAAACATCGAATTGGTCATAGGGCTGTCGATATCTACCGAGATCAAGCTCTATAGTGCGATTCAGGTAACTTAATTCTAAATCAGAAGAAGAAGTCTACTCCTAACACTGTGAAGGTCTCCCTACACTTATTGCGGTTTGATATTTTTAGTTCCATTACAATTAAATTAATATAAATCTATCAATTTAATCTATATGATCAAAATTTTATAGTCAAACGAAAATGGAATTGAAAATTAATTAGTTTATCCATAATAATAAGATATTAATGTTAAAAGATGAATTTGTCCTCCTACTTGTAGCACATGCTATTATAATAAATATTGACAAATATACATTTTTTTTATATGTCTAATTAAATCTAAAAATATAAAAAAATATAGCAACCAAGTGACGTCTTCCTACCTTTCTATGGAGGCCACCTATTTTTTTAAAAAAAATATTTTTTTTTTGCATTTGTAATTATATAAAATAATAAGTATGACAATAATTTTGATAAATTCTTTAATTATTTTGTTTAATTTTTTAATTTTAATTATTATCAATTTTGCTACATACCCCTACCTTGTTAGCTGGAACTTTACAAGTTCTTCAAACCTATTAAGATTCAAGCCTTTATATTATAAATATTATCCAACACTTGCCCATCAAACTGCTATAAGTATAAGAATACAATAGAACTTGATCTCGGTAGACACTGGCAGCCCTATGACCAATTTAGTGTTAAATTTTTTTAAAAAAATATATTATTAATTTTTATTCTTAATTTTAGTTTTAATTTTTCATAAACGTTAATTCTGACTTTGATTTAAGTTAGAGTTTTAAATTTTTTATTATATGGATTAAGTTGATAAGTTTATATAATTTAGTGGTGATGGAAACTAAAATTATAAACATGAGGGACTAAAATGAAATTAGTTATAAAACTTGAAAAAATAAAAAACAAAAGGAAAGATGCCATTTGTGGCTCATTAAGAGCGACTGCTAAGGCAACTGTTGCTAGCATATCTCTTATTAAAATTCACCTATAATTTAATGTATTAGTTAAAATCTCACTATAGTTTCAGTTGTGGTCAAAATTTCCCTGTAGTTTCATTTTATAGTCAATTTCTCCCCCACTGTCAGTTTTAATTATCAAAATACTTTTAACCATTAATTTTCTGTTAAAACCTTTATGGCACCAAGCGTATAAATGACAGGCCCCTAACCTACTATCTCACGCTAGGCGGCCTGCCGGCACTCCACGGTAGCTTCCCAGTCAAGGCTTGCCTCGCTGAAAGGCTTCCGTGAAGTTAAGCTGTTTCTTAACTTGGAAATCTGCGTAGAATATATATATATATATATATATTATAAAAATTTTGGCAGAGTCTTCTCTGTTTTTCAGAGATTACCAAATTTTGGAGACCTGCATAAAAACTTGAACACTTCTGTAAAATTTCAAATCTCAACTACCGTTAGGACCTCAGGTCCATCACCAAAATCACAACTCAACCACAAAAATCGAATTAACTGAAATAGACAAATCTAATTTTTAAATAAAATACTCATGCGCTAAAAACAATATCAAAATATAAACTTTACATAATTATTACAACTAAAACATTAAACGTAATTCTGAACTGTGACAGCAATGTTCTGACTGGTCCTGCCGTTTCTGAGCGTCCCTGCACTGTTTGTACCTGCACCTGGGAGGTTGGTTTTAAAAAAAAAAAAACATAAAACTAATATGAGCTAAAGGAGCTCAGTGAGTGTTACTAGTTTCTAAATAAATTTTAATCATTTTTCTATTAACCTCCCTGAAATCTGAAAAGAATATAAATCTGTTTCTAATAAATTAACTTGAGAAAATAACTAAAATCTATTTATTGAATTCTGAAAAACTGTACTAAACAATTTACCTATTAACAAAAATCTCTCTGTTTCCTTGAAAACTGAACTGAAATATATTTCATGAAACTATACTGAAATCTCTTTTATAAAAACTATTCTGAAATCTAATTTTTGAAAACTGGAAAGCTGAGAATATATACACATATATTTTCACTTTACTAAAAGAAACAGAGAAGCTGAATATATATATATATATATATATATATATATATATATATTTTACTTTATTAGAAACTGAAAAGCTGAAAATATATCTTTTCTGAAAAACTGATAAGCTGAAATAATATTCCTTTAAATTTCTGAAAACTGAAAAGCTAATATGATATTCTTTTCCAAAAACTGAAATACTGAGATAATATATTTTTCTAAAAACTGAAATGCTGAGATAATGCACTTTTCTGAAAACTGAAAAGCTAAAATAATATACTTTATTAAAAATACTTTTCTGATAAAATTTGTCCGATTAAACTTTTCTAATAATATAGTTTTCTGATAATACTCTTCTGATAAAATGCTTTTCTGATAAAATATTCTGATAATAAACTTTTCTGAAAATTTATTCTGTCTCCTGAAAATAATGTACTAAAATCAATAATAATATGCTTTCTGAATACTGTACTGAAATCAATAATAGTCTGTTTTCTAAATATTGTACTGAAATCTGTTTTTATGAAAATCTAGCCAAGCTTAACATACAAAAGCTCTTTAATAAATGCTAAAACATAAACAAGGTATATATTAAATTCTTTCTGTAAATTTAATATCATGTACTGAAAATCTGAAAAATGTTTATGGCTTGGCTTCTGTATCTGAAAACTCCCAATGGACCCCTAAGCTGACTCATAGGTCGACTAACTGGCGCCGTACCATATGAGTGGGTTATAGGGCGACTAACTGACGCCGTCCACTGTGACATCGGATATAAGGGTCACGAGGCGACTAACTGACGCCGCTCAACGTGACATCTGATAAAAGACATCTCACTGTCTATGTGTAGAATGCTGCGTCGCATACATATAGCGAGACAACACTCCAATGTGTAGGCAACTGACAGATTCGATAGACTCAACTCCCCTGGAATTAGCGGACTATCCCCCCTTAACTTGCCACACACAAATGTGATGTACCGGCCGGGGCTAACTGCTGATAATTTGATAACTGATCCGAAAGGTAATCTATGGGTTTGAAAACTGTTTTTTTACTTTAAAAACTAGCTTTTAGTTCTAAACTTGAAATATGCATAAATATATTTCTTTACTAAATTCATACATAAAACTTATTTATTAAATGAATATAAATTCTAAATCTCTGAGATATGAAAATACTTTAATTAAAACACACTTGAACATAAATTCTGTTTAACTTATAAGACTCATAAAAAAAAAAAAACAATTATATACAAAGTTATAAAGTACTAAATCAAACTTAGAATAAAATATACTACATGAAATTCAATCGAAAATCTGATTTTGTACTAACTTAAATAAATACATTAGCTTGCTCAACTTTAAATAAAACATATTACTAAAATAAAGTATACTTTGCTTTAAAATAAATTTATACAAACTGATTTCTGGTTTTCTCTAGGCTTGGTGTTTTGGTTCCTTCGTCTCATTACATTCCTTGACTTTCCATAACGTTTCTTTTTCTTCCATACTACGGAGATTTCTCCCTAAAGTAATATATTTCCAAATAAATCATTAATATAAATATATCAACTAAGAAAAAAGACTCAATTAACACGTTTAACACTTTATTCTTCAATTTCTTCTATTCTAATAAAATCGATTACATTTAATCCACTAAAAATTACGTCACTATACTGTAACATATAACTATATATACATTGAATCATTCAATTTCTCTTAAATCGAATCTCATACAACACAATCCAGCATACTTTCTTAGATTTCTAAGCACTAGTTTGTATCAATTCATACAAATACAATTTCTAATACTTAATTACACATAAATTGAAATCTCTATACTATCAACTTCAATTTCTACACAAATTTTCATTCTAATCTTCATCAATTTAACATAAGTGAATTTTCTTCACTTAACAACATTAAATTCAATTTCATTAAACTCGATTAAACTAATTATAACTTCAATTTCAATTTCAATTTCAAAAATTCCCAAAACTAATGATTCAATTTCACTCCAAACATAACATCACAAAAACTCCATAATACGAGTTCACTAATTTGAGAACCATTTTGATTTCTTACTTAATGATTCCAAATTCATACTATCAATTAACTCAAAAACACTCAAATTACTCAAATAATATCTCAATTTAACAATTTAAACTTAAATTATAAAATCCCCAAAATTTACCTTACTAATTTTCTTGATTTTCATTCTAATCAACCCCAATCCAATTAATTTCAAATAAAACACTACAAAAACTCAATCAAATATGAAAATCAACAAAACTCATAATTTTCTTCACTTCTAGAAATCCAATTTCACTTTATATTCAACAATCAATGTCAAACTCAAATCAAAACTCAATCAATCTCTAAAATCAATTCAATTTCATCAAATATCAATTACTAATTCTACAACACAAAGAATATCATCAAAATTCAAAACAATTTAACTTCATCAATCACTTACCCAAATCCTCTTCTTCTTCTAGCTTGGCCGAGATTCTCCTCTTCTTCTTCTTTCTCTTTTCTTTTTCTTTTCTCTTCTTCCTTTCTCTCGGTTCCTTCTTCTTATCCCTCTTCTTCGGCTGCTGTCACTTCTTCTTTCTTTCTCTCTTCTTTCTTCCTTCTTCTCCCTTACTGGCCGGCTGTCATCTCTTCTTTCTTTTCTCTCTTTCCTTCTTCGGCCAGCTGCTTCTTCTTTCTTCTTCTTCTCCTTCTTCTTCTCATGGTTTCTGCTATATTTTCTTCCTCTCTAGGCCGACAGCTCCTCTCTCTCTCTCTTCTTTCTTTTTCTCTTCTTCCTCTCCTCTTCTTTCTCTCCTTTGGCCGGTCCCTGCTCTTTCTCTTTCTCTCTTCTCCCTCTCGAGTTTTCTGGTGACTTCTTCTCTCGTCTCTCTCTGTTTTTCTTCTTTCAATTTTCTGGTTTGTAACACACACACACACACACACACATAATATATATATATATATATATATATATATATATATATATATATATATATATATATATTCGTTTAATAATTACAACTTGCCCCTTTACACTTTAAAATTATAATGTAACCACAACCATAACATTTAATCACATGAAATTGACTAAAATCTTTTGATTTACAATTTAATCTATAACAATCCATTAACTCTTTTCCACAAAAATCCATTTCAATTTACTTTTCATCTCATTTGAAACACCAATTTAAATTACACAATCTCATGTATCATAAAATATATTATCTAATTTCCAATAAATATTCTTAATACTCCAATTTATGGAAATCCTCACTATGTTCTTCAAAACTTATAATTAAATTTCTTATATACTTTATGGAATCTTAATAACTATATGTAACTATTCCATACATTTTTCGAGTCTCTGATACCCTTTTCGAAAACTTTCGGATCCATCCAATAAATTTCACTATAGCACCATTAATACATTTAACATCCAATTTACTCATAATAAGAGCTTATCTATTTACATTTGTACTGTACAATAAATTCTGGGAGAATATATTACAACACCTATACATACAGTACATACTATCGGAAATGTATATTACAATAAAGGTAAATATATATATATATATATATTAAATTAAAATATTTTAATTTATAATATTAATAAATTTGTACTGTTAATAATATGATGACATTAGAGATCGCATATAAAATATTAAAAATTTAAAAATCTAAAAAAAGTTGGATCTCCGCTGTCCATAGATGGACGGTGGAGATCATAAACACAATTTTTTTAAAAAAAATAAATTACAAAAATTTTTTAAAAAAAATCAAAAATAAAAAGATAGATTTCCGCCGTCCATCTCCATATTATGATGAACATTAGAGATCAAATTTAAAATATTAAAAAATTAAAAAAAAAAAAGTTGGATCTCCCCCGTCTATAGGCGGAGATCATAAACACAATTTTTCTTTTATAAAAAGAGAGCTAATTGCATCGACCTCTCCTAAGGTTTTGCCAACTACAAGCGGAGTCAACTTTATTGTTTATTGTAAACACCTTTCCTGCCCTTAGTAAAATTTGGTCAAATATAACAGTTGACCAGGGGAGGTCTTTGTAAAAAAACTCAAAAGTTGGCTAACAGGAGGGGAGGTCTTTGTCAATAAATCCAAAAGTTGACTAACGGAAGGAGAGGTCTTTGTCAATAAACCCAAAAGTTGACTCCACCTGTAATTGATCAAATCTTAGGGAAGGTAGGCACTATTTACTTCAAAAAATATTATAATTTTTTTAAAAAAATAAAAAATAGAAAAATGGATCTCCACCGCTATTCATATTATGATGGACATTAGAGATTAAATTTAAAATATTAAAAAATTAAAAACACAAAATGTTTTAAAAAAATTACCAAATTTTTTTAAAAAAAATTAAAAAATTAAAAAAAAAATGAATCTTCACCGTCCATTTTCATATATGAATAGTAGAGATTATAAACACAATTTTTCTTTTAAAAAAAATACATAAAAATTATAAAAATTAAAAATAAATTAAAAATTAAAAAATGAACCTCCACCGTCTATCTCCATAGATTTTAAATTTTAAATTATTTAATATTTTATATTTGATCTCTAGTATCTATCATATAATGGATGATAGAGATTCATTGATATTATAAATTAAAATATTAATTTAATATAGATAGATATTTATCTTTATATTCTTGGTGCTCTAAAGTTTTTAACAAAAATGTTAACGGTTAAAGGTATTTTGGTAATTAAAACTGACGATATAGAGGAAATTAACTATAAAATGAAATTACGGGGGATATTTTGACCATAACTGAAATTAGAGGGAGATTTTGACTAATACATCAAATTAGAGAGGGATTTTAATAATATTCATATATGAAAAGTTAACGGTCAAAGGCATTTTGGTAATTAAAACTGATGATAGGAGGGATTTTGACGAATATTCCAAACCATTGGGGTAATTTTAGCTATAAATGAAACTAGATGGAGAATTTTGACAACTACATCAAACTATAGGGGTTATTTTAATAATATTCCTTTATCTTTTTAATTTTATTTGAATTTGGATTTTTTGGATGAAAATCAACAGCTTGAAGGTTAAAACCAACAATTATGGACCAAAATTAGCATTAATAACCCATTAAATTTAAATACATGTAAAAAAATTCATTAGACTTAATAGGCCCAAAACTAAAATGAATCGAACCCCATCGAATTGAGTTATTCAATTCGTTCAATTTGGTTCACAACTTCAGTTTGCTTTTAATTTTTAAAAACCAAAAAAATTTTGGTTTGGTTCAGTTTTGAGAACTGTGCACACCCCTATAAAGATCCATCTCAACTTATTAAGGCCGTGTTCGGTGCATGAGACTAGAATTCAGATTGGATTATTTTAAGTGAATGTAGTCCTAATCTCATGGTTGATGTATGTAAGGAGATTAGATTATTTAGTCTCTCTTTTAAAACTAGTCCCATTATAAAGGGATTATATAATCCTATTACCATGGTATTAAGTAATCCCATGCTCTTGAGATTAATTTTTTGAATATAATGTTATTAAATAAATTCAAATAGCTATTATATAAATAAAATACATTTTTATATTTAATTAATAATTTATATAAATAGATATATTTTATTTAAAAATTCATTTAAAATAAAATGGTATAATAAATAATTTATTAATATATACATTAGCTTAATACATGATTTATTAAGAATAAAAAATATTTAATTATTTAAATATTGTTAATTATATGATTGAATGTCACCTAATTTTAAATAGTTTTATTTATTTCTAAAAAGTAATTTAAATATTTTATTTTATTAAAAAATAATTTTTAAAATAAATTTAATTTAAATAATTAAAAATATTTTATTTTATTTTTAATTTAAATAACTTTATTTTTTACTTGATTTAAAATTATTTTAATTTAAGTTAAAAAACTTATTTTATGTGAAAATTAATGTAATTGAATATGATTTTATCCAATCAAATATTACAGTAAACAAGAGATAATAGTATTTTTAGTCCAATCTATACTGCACCTAATACATCATAGTACTAATTTAGTCTAGTCCAATTTAATCCAATCCTATCATATTCTGACGAAATTAGAAAATTTTCATTAGGTGGGCTAATTTAAACTTTATCTTTTTATTTAAAAACTTTACTATTTTATAAAAAAATAAAATTTTATTTTATAATAGTTAAATTTAAACGGTACGAGAGAATTTTTATTAATAATAATAAAATATATATAATTTTTAACATATTAATAATATATCTAATATTTTAATTAATAAGACAAGAAAAAATATTAAATTTTTAGATAGTAGAGAACCATAAGGAGATCACCCAATAAAAATTTTTAACGCATATAAAATAGAAATTTAAATTTCACTCACAAAATACAAAATCTAAAATTAAATACATTATAGATAATTAAATAAATAAAAATAAAAATAATTACATTTGAAGCTTTAAATAGAAAGAAAAGTAATATTTAAAGTCTCAACAGATAAGGTGAGTGAAAAGTTAGGGTTTGAATTTAGAAAAGTAAAAATAAAAAATAAAAAATAAAAATAAAGAAAATAGTGTATTTGTCAATTGGTGATAATTTTTTTTTTTTTAAAAGTGAGATGTTAAAAGAATCAAAAGATAGTAGAATTGAGAGATAAATAATTGTTTATTTTAATTAATTTTATTTATATTTAAACTTATTAGGCCCTTAAACTAGTTTTAAAAAATATCATTTTATTAAAATTTTTAATTTAGTGGACTGAATTTATTTATTAGTATTAAAATTTTTTCTAAAAACTAATATAATATTTTTTTTTTTTCGAAGAACTTGGCTGGCCTTAAGCCATACCGTCCCTCCGCCCATAATTTTAACTCATAAAATTGTTCAATCCAATTCCACCAACTAAACCATCAAAACTTATAATTAATTTATAATTACAATTAAAAAATAATAATTCTCCATTGAACAATTGGTAGTGTGTGAATAAATGGCATTGACGTAAGGAATTAAAATCGTCCCATTTTCGCCACGCCATCTCTTACCGACAGTTGGAAGATCAGAAAGAAACAAAAAGCTGTAAAAACCAACTTTTGCCGCGAAGCGCAGAGAGACGAAATGGCTCGAGCTTTGCTTCATTGTAGTACCACCTCTTTGATAGCATGTGCTACTGCCACTGAGATCGGGTACAGTTCGACCAAACTTCCACCCAAGACCCGCAATTCCCGGGTCCTCATTTTGGGAGGCTCGGGTCGGGTTGGAGGTTCCACTGCCATTGCTCTCTCCAACCTCTCCCCTGAAATTCAAATCCTTGTTGGCTGTCGAAACAGATAATCACTAGACGACCCTTTTCTCCTTTTTTTTCTTATACTGTTTGGTTGCTTAGAAAATGGAAAAAAATATATAGTTTTGAGTCTTATACTTTATTTTATTTTAATATAGTTTTAGTTCGTTTTTGCTTCTACAAATTATCGATGGCAAGCTAAGTCAAGTTGTTGTTTACTTCTGCTTTTTATTTATTTATTTATTTTATTATTTTTTTAAGAAGAAAGTGTTATTGTTTGCCAACAGAGAATATTTTTTGAAACATTTTTGATTGCTCTTCTTTGATTTTATGATTTAAGAAATGTCAATGAAAGATTTGTTGTAAGAAAATTTTAACATCTTAGGATGTTGTTGCTTTAAATTCTAATTGATATTGACTCAACAAGTTGAATGGTCTTGTCTACTTTAAATGCTTCTTGTGTTGAAAGGTCATTTTTTTCCAAAATTTAAAGGAGATTTTCTTAAAAATAAATAAATTAGAGAAGACAACAATCATCAAATATGAAACCCTGGCTCGTTGTTGATATTAACTTGTTATTGACCTTACGAATTATATAAGAGGTTTTGGGATCGATTCTCATGCTGGAGTTTGGTTTATTTTATGTTATTATCAAACACGCATAAAATCTTTAGAAAAAAACCTTTTTTTTTTAAGATGAAATAATGGAGTTGTGCACCGGCTGTTTCGGTTGAAGTGTATCCTGATTAAGATGGAAGCTGAGCGAGTTGTGTATCATGGCAGGGAAAAAGGTGCTGCAATGGTAAATAAACTGGGAAAGAATTCTGAGATTGCTGAAGTTAACATTGACAATATGGACTCATTGGAAACCGCTTTAAAAGGTGCAATAATTCTTCTCAGATTAGATATATCTCCTGTTGTTTCCATGTCAGCTGTTCTTTTACCAATTGAGTTTTAGTTAAGGGAAATTGCCTCTAATCATTTATACTAAATGAAAGATCTTAATTGTAATCCTACTAATATGTCAGGGCTTAATATCTTCTGACCCTTATGGCCAAGTTTAAATTTTTGCATCAAGAGTTACTCATCATGGTATTAAAGTCAGTAATAGCAGGAGGTATTCTGGCTTTGTGTCCGTGTTTGTATGATTGTATTTACTCTTGTTATCTGCTTTTGTTTTGCATCCCAATTTGTATCTATATATGGGCTTGGTCCACTTGAATAGGCTGTTGGTCTTGCACAGGAAGGGTTGTGTTAAAGTTTAGTACTAATGTTCGAACCCTAAACTTTGAGCTTAAGCTTTTGGATCCAGTGGCAACTTAACAGTGACACATATAAAACTTGATATCAGTCATTTTTTAAGTTATTGGAACAATTAGTCTTTAGGCATCTTAAACATCTAACAGAATAAAAATTCCTCTGCAGATGTGGATCTTGTAGTTCATGCTGCAGGGCCTTTTCAACAGACACAGAAGTGCACTGTACTTGAAGCTGCCATAGAGACCAAGGTGAGGAAAGGTAATTATTATGTTGTATTTCTTTTTCGTTTCTGGTTTCTTTGTTTGTGATAATTACTGCCATGTGTACAACCTTGGCGTGTTTGTGATAATCCGGATGTCGTCTCATGAATTGTTTTTTCATGTATCCTGACAGACAGCATATCTTGATGTTTGTGATGATACTAGCTATGCATTCCGTGCAAAATCTCTCAAGAATAAAGCAATAGCTGCAAACATTCCAGCCATAACTACCGGTGGAATCTACCCCGGAGTGAGCAATGGTGCTATTACGATCATTTTTGTTTTGTGTTATGCACTTTTGGTATCATACATTCAAGATAAAAATAAAATCAAAATGACCAAAATGGAAAAGCAACAGTTCTATGTTGAAACATGCAAATTCAAACATTATTGTTTCCCTTAGTTTAATTATTATTGTTGTTGTTGTTGTACTGCATTTAAAATTTAATGGTTTGTAATATCATAAGCCTGGTTCCAAATTTCTCATATGTGGCAATGCATTGATTTTTGGCAATTTGTTTCCTTTCATCTTAATTACTGAATTGTCACTAAGATGAGACTGAAAACTCCCTATGACGGTCTTTGAATTTACAGTCACGTTAAATACATAATAAAGCTTTGACACTTTCTAGGGGATATCTGCATGTGTAGCCATTTGGTTTTGGATAGAGTTAAGAGCTAAAATGGAATATTACTTTGAATACGTTTAGTAGTTAGGCTCAAGTTGAGAATTATTTTACATATATAATTTGACTAAGCTAAATTAACTGGATGCACTGTTTTATCCATTTGAAATTCTATATGAGTTCACATAAAGTTCTAGGATTTGCACTAAAATGCACTGCTTTATGTTTTATGCCACTGCCAACGTGATGTAAACACTCCCATTTAGATTTCTACCTGCAATATTAGAGATTGGGAAGGATAACTAGTGATATAGAAGTGGGACTAGAATGTCTCGCTTAGCAAGTGAGATCCTTCTTATATCTGCTATTGTGCTACTATTGTTTCACATACAGTAACCGCTAAATTTTTTATGACAGTGATGGCAGCAGAGTTAGTTCGTGCTGCGAGAAGTGTAAGCAAGGGAGAGCCAGAGAAGCTAAGGTTATTACATCCACTAATTTTTTTTTGTGAATTCCAAGACTAATCCCTTTAGTAGATTGATGTCAAATATAGTCCCACTATGATTGGAATTTTATTTTTAATTTTTTATTTCCAATTTTTAGTTTTGGGGAACTCTTATATATGAGGAAGTGAAAGGAGGGTTAAGGAAAACTATATATGTGAGCTTAATTTAATACCTATTCAATGCCGAGGAAACTTACAGTGACTACTAAAAATTTAGAAACCAATGGTTGAAACTCAAAGGTAATGTAGACAGGGTACCTTTTGTTCTACTTGATCAATTTGATAACCTTTTTTTCTTATATAATTTACATTCAAATATGCCCTTCTCAGATTCTCCTACTATACAGCAGGCACTGGTGGTGCTGGTCCAACAATATTAGCTACTAGTTTTTTACTTCTTGGAGAGGAAGTTGTTGTATATAGTAAAGGTAAGTCGACCATACAGGGAATTATCTACACCTGCGTTTTTTTGAATCGAGCATCTATACCATGTTGTGAGGCCTGATCATGATACTGCATTATTTGAGCAGGAGTAAAGATCAAATTAAAGCCTTATAGTGGAATGCTCAGTGTTGACTTCGGGAAAGGGATTAAAAGAAAAGACGTCTTTCTTTTGTAAGTTCAATAACAATCTCAAAGCAGGAAAGCTGTTTTGCATAAGCTTGTAGCTGATTCATATAATTAATCAGTTGTACTGTAATCACATTCAACAAATCACATATACACAGAATATTTTGGTTTTTTAGGTAATTTCAATATGGTTTTGTTTTATGTAGTGATTCTCACATTCGATTATATATATGTAGTATACCTTTTAGGAATACATGCTTTTTTGTTCATCAATGCATACATGGTTAATTGCCAAAATTACTGTATGAAAAACTTTTAGCTATAAGGTTTCCTCTATTTCTTTGTATATAAGTAGAATAAACTCTAATGAGTATTGCTTTCAGAAAATTATAGCATATAAAACAGCGCTCAACTAGGACAATAAAAGTCTTTCTAATGCATGTCCATTATAATTTTGTTCTTTGACTCTGAAAATATTTGCCTAAATAATGGATAGAAATTCGTTAATACCTTGATAAATTCACGTGTCCAAGCCTAGAGAACATGTGAAGACATTCGAACTGGCTGCTTCCGTTTGAAGAGTTCATTGATATTTACTTATTTATATAGACTCATTAATCATGTCTCAAAACTATTTCAGGATGTCAGAAAGTTGGTAGATTGCTTCTTGTCCATCCTGTTTAAATTTTCTTTCAATACTGTTCTTTGTGTTTAGCTTACAATGAATGTCATTTACTTAGAGCCAAAGTTTTGGTCCAGTGACTTAATTGAAAAACTGTGAACTGCAAAGTTGCTTTATCTCCTGTAAAAGTTTAGCTCAGCAGAACCTTATTTTCAGAAATTTGCCGGAGGTCAGAAGTACGCATGAGGTCCTAGGAGTACCATCTGTCAGTGCTCGATTCGGAACTGCATCATTCTTCTGGAATTGGGGAATGGCAGCCATGACAAGGCTTCTTCCTGCGGTATGCTCTAACATTACTGAGTTAAAGATTCTATTGTCCAATTGTTTAGATGAGCTGACCTTTTCTTTACTAGATACAGTGCCAAGATATTAAGATAATGTTAAAAGAGAACATTTAGCATCTGAACTAGTAATTATATACTCGTATTGTGAATTTTATATTAAATTTACAACATGTGCCTTTATTTATATTCCTTTTCCTTTTTACTTTTCACAACAATTGGCTGTGCGCTATAGAACTTGTTCCATATACTGGTGAGAAAGAAAATGGTGCAACGAGGACCTCAACCACTCAAACATCAGTATAAAATGACAAGCATTGCTCCCTGTTCCTCTGCATTAGAATAGTAAGTTTTGAGTAAATCTTGCAGGAATATCTGAGAGACCGAAGCAAAGTCCAAGCAGTGGATGGCATTGCTGGAGAGCGTGTCTCTATGAGGGTATGATTCTCAACAAATCATACTATGTTATGCTATAATAGTTTTCTTGTACTCTATTTTATCTATTGTTATTATAAAATGGAGAAGGTGGAACCTGCTCATGGTTCAGTACTATATCAAATCATATTTTCAGTTTGTTGTTACTTTCTTTAACTTTGCAGGTTGATTTGGAGTGCTCAGATGGGCGCAACACAGTTGGTATATTTACTCACAGGAAGCTTTCTGTGTAAGTTGATCTTATTGTCTTTTCCTGTATTTCAACATAGCTCCGCCGCTAAAATTCTCTGAAATATATGTACTTTCTCAAGCTTTTATCATTTGATTGTTAAGCTAGATATGACATGTATCAGCATTTCGGTATCTTTCAGATCTGTGGGAAATGCTACAGCTGCTTTTGCCCTTGCAGTTCTTGAGGGAAGCACACAACCAGGTGTTTGGTTTCCGGAGGAGGTATTTACAATAGCTAAATAATATAGAGGAGCAAATGTCACCTTTATATGCTAAAACATTTTATCATATATATTCTTCACAGCCAGAAGGAATTGCAGTTGAAGCTAGGGAACTTCTTCTCGAGCGCGCTACACGAGGAACAGCAAACTTTGTCATGAACAAGTAATGATTTTGATTCCACGAGTTGAAATCTCTTCTTTAATTAAACAACCTTCTGTTTTGCTTGTAACCCATGGCTAACTTTTCTTTTGTAAATAGACCGCCATGGATGGTGGAGACGGTGCCAAAAGAGGTCGGATTAGGAATATATGTATAAGTTTGCAGATAAGGAAAAGGAAGTCAAATTACCATTCAATTTTCTTCTTCATCTTCCCCACCGTACCGGAGGTTGTAGTTCCAACCATCAGTCATCTAGTTGTTAGTGATGTTCTAGCTATTTTTAATGCAGCTGATATGTTGTTACATTTCATGTACTATGTCAGGTGTGGATGCTACAAATTTGCCAAAACCAGTAAAAAGAGTTGCTGATGAATTGTTCTCAAGAGGAAAGCAAATGAAATATTGTAACCATTGACTGACAACTCTCATTTAGCAATTCTCATTATAATAAATCAGGTAATTGGTATGTTATTTAATTATCATGATTATTTCGTAGGAACATTCTCACTTCATGATTGTTCAATTAAGTTACCAAGGTGACTGCCAACAGAAGCAGGATTTTTTCTGTGTAATTGATTGATTTCAGCTTCCTTATTCATATCACTAATAATTTTTTTTTTGAAAGGTATAAATACATTAATAATAAGTGGCCTGAACTATGAATGAATATGTAAATAAAATAATGTTATTGCCACCATGGGCGGAGCTCTTTAGGGGCTTGGCTGGGCTCTACTACCGACAAGGGTTTTTTTTTGAAGTTTGAATTATTTATATTATTTTAGATAAAAAATTAAATAAAAATTAAATTATTTAATTTCTATATAACTCATAAAAATTAGGGTTAATTGCACAAATATTCCGTGTTGAATGGCGTTATTGCACTTCATGGCAGATTTTTCATTTATTGCACAAACATTCCCTCAATTTCGTTGACTAAACTATTGACTGACAGTCAAAATAACAGTATGTTACTGTAGCAAAGGTAAAATCGTTCTTTTTCCATTAAACCATTAAAATAATTAAAAAATAAAAATAATTTCAGATTTTTTTCCTCATTCCAGTTTTTTTTTTCCCTCCTCCCAGATTTTTATTTCCAAATTTTTTTCTAAATTTCTCATTAACCAAACAAAAAATAAAACATTGTATTTTTTTTTCCAGATTTTTTTTCTCAATTTGTCAATATTTTCTCTTGCATTTCTCATGAACCAAATATAAAGTAAAATTAAATTTTTTTTCTTTTTCTTCTTCTTAATAATTATATAAAAATATAAAATTAATTCAAGATTTCCAGATTTTTTATCCTTCATTCTTCTTCTTCAACCAAACAAATTCATCCAAAGAACAAAATGAATTCGAAAACTAAGTGAATGACCTATAAGCTGAACCCAGATGTGGATGAATTTCATCTTCCCCAATTAACCATCAACCACCAATCAATCCACCCAAAAACAACTAAAAACCAAATCACAACCACAACCACAAAAAAAATAAAAAAAATAAAAAAATTAAATGCAGAGGTGGAGCAGATCCAGATTGGGGTTGCGGCTGAGGAGATGGGTAAGAAAACTGTGTTTCCACTTGAACTCTTCCCATTATCCTCTGATCTCTGATCAGCTTGCTTGCTTCTCTTCTCTTTTTCTTTTCTATTAGATCTCGATACATGCATGTACATTTATTTTTCTATTTGATGATCAGTTGACTTGTGACAAGAAAGCACAAAATTTACTCCAATCACTCGAATTCTCTGCATATTTTAGTGGTGAGGCAGATTATGTTTAATATATATATAGCCATGTGAAGAAAAAAAAAGGAACAAAAATGAAGAGAAGAAGAATCTGTAGAACAAAAAGAAGAAAAAAAAATAATAAAGAACAAGGAAGAAGAAGATTCTGAAAAAATGAAGAAAAATGAAGAAGAAGGAAAGAAGAACAAAAATGAAGAACAAGGAAGAAAAAGATTCTGGAAAAAAGGTTGAGATTTTTTTTTATATATTAAAATATTATATAATTATTAAGAATAAAAAATTAATAAATAGAAATAGAAATAAAATAGTATAGTAAGGGTATTTTGGTCATTGTGGTAAAACAGTTAATTTAACCGTCGGTCAACGGTTTGGTCAACAAAATTGAAGGGATGTTTGTGCAATAAATGGAAAACCTGTCAGCGAATGTAATAACGTCATTCAATATGGGATGTTTGTACAATTAACCCTAAAAATTAAACCTAACCCAATAAGCCAATTTAATTGTAATGAGACCAAACTTAAATTAGACTTCATAAACTAAATTTAATATACACTCAAATTAAATGTATAATTAAAATAAATAAAAATTAAAATTAGAAAACTCTCCATCACAATTAGCATAATGAGAACAAAGACTCCACCAAACAGTTTTTCCTTATTTCTTTCTTATTTTCTTGTCGAAAAAAGAGAGTCGTACTTATTTTACTTCATTGATTTATTTAGTGTTAACTTTTTCTGTTTCCATAGTGAATACATAATGTGTTTTTTCAGTTATGAAACTTGTTAAATAATTATTTTAAAATAAGAAAAATGACAATTTTTTTACAAATTGTTTGGTCATCTACATTGAAAGTGAAACTTATTGATCCTATTGACTCAAAATCAGTAATTTTTTTTTGGGATATAATCATTCCCTTCCCTGTAGTTTAGAGTATTCTCCATTTTTTACCCTCTAGTTTCATTTTTCTCTCTTTTATCTTCTTTAGTTTATAAAAATACAAAAAATCTCCCCTCTTGTTAAATTTATATTTGACTTTTAAGTTTAACCATTAAATTTTGAAGAGTATAAAGATAATTGTAACATAATAAATATTCAAAATATTTTAAATTAAATAAAATTTTATTTAAAATAAAAATAAAAAATAAAAAATATTTTTTTCTCTCCTCTTCTTCTCTATCTCTTCATCTTTTTTTTAAATACTATCTCTTCATCTTCTTCTTCTCTTTTTTTTCTCTCTCTTTCCTCTTTCCTCTCTCTCTCTCTCTCTCTCTCTCTCTCTCTCTCTCTTCATCTTCTTCTACTCTCACATCTTTTCTCTCTCTCTCTTTCTTCTACACCACTTTTTTTTTTCTCTCTTTATTTTTTTATTATTTGTGGTATGGTGTGAGATATTTTATTTAATTTTGTTTGTTCATATTTTTTAAAAAATTTTTAGTTGGAGATTTGGTGGAGACCAATTTCCACCGTCCATCTTTTGAAGATGTACAGTTAGATCTCCACCAGATCTAGAAATATTTTTTTTTAAAAAAAAAATTATTTTTAGTGTTATTTAATTTTTATTATGTGTTTTTAATTTTTAATAATTTTTTATTAAATTTATTAAATCCATCTTTTTATTAAATTATTTCTATATATTTTTAATTTTTTATATATGAAAATATTTAAATATTATTTTTATTTAAAAATTTGAGGGTAAAATAGTCTTTTATACTAAAAAATTAACAAATCTTAGTAGAAGAGGTAAAAGAGAGAAAAATAAAACTAGAGGATGGAAAATGAAAAATACTCCAAACTACAGGGGAGAGAATGATTATATCCCTATTTTTTTTTTATTTTTTTTCTATTTTTAAATAGTATACAACTTCGGTAATATCTTATTGTATTTACATTTTATGCCTATTGTTTGCAAATTTTTTTTTTTTGCCTAAGTTATGTATTTGAGAATAAGAGTCATTATTCTTCATTATTATCGTTATGTTCATATTTAACTATTATAAATGAATTTTTTGAGTATAAAATAGTCGGACTTTTAAATGTAAAAATAAAATTTATAATAGCCGACTCGATATAAAGCTTCTAGCTATACTCATAATTTTCACCCATAAATATAATTTACATATAAATATAATTTACACCCATATTTTATTAAAAATTTTAGTTACAAAAATATCCATTTAAAATTACCAATAAGGACAAACTATTTTAATTAAAAATAAATTAAATACTATGTACACCTACTAATTACGCCAATCTTATTAACTATATTAAACTCTTTATTTAAAAAAAGAAATAAAAAAAAGCACACGATAAAACCCTAATTTCATTCAAGTATTAAAATTTTTTATGAAATATATGATTATCATATAATAAAGTAACGAAAAAAGAAATCTTATAGGATTTTGATCACACAAAGGTATGCATTTTTTTAAATTTTAAATTGAGATGTATTTCTTTAAATTTTAAAATGTATTTTTTAAAATTTTAAATTAAACTTTTTTTTCTTTATTTCGTATTTAATTAGGAATTCTATCAATAAACAAAAAAAAAATAGTAAATAGATGTTTATTCATGATTCATAAATTCTTTTTTTTTTTAAAAAAAAAAATTAAGTATACTACCAATAATGATTCGTTAATCAGTATAAATTTGGAACAACGACAGAATTGTAAAAGTTGAAAAGCCAATATTCGAATGTCAACCTTAATCTTGCATTTTAATTTCTTTTAAAAATAATCTCTTTAATAGTTTATATTGTATTTTTTTAACTTTATAAAATAATTAATTTTCTCTTTTTATTCAAAAGAAATATAATGGATGTTTATATATATTTTTAACTAATATGGTGATGTAATGATTAAATACGGTGTATTAATAAGTTTAAAGTGTTTACAAATAAATACTGTAAAAATAAGTGAATTAATTTTAATAAGGGTACTATTGGCATTATAATAAGTGCTTATATTAATGATTTAATTTTTAAATTTTTAATAGGGGTGTAGTAATAAGCTATGACTATGTAAATCATATTATGAGTGGAATATTGACACTATTATTATATAAAATATTTTATGATAAAATAAAGTTATTATAAATTTAATTTAATAATTATCTTGCAACAGTATAAACTATAAACTTATTAGAGCTAATTGCATCGATCTCCCCTGAGGTTTTGCCAACTACAAGCGGAGTCAACTTTATCGTTTATTGACAAATATCTCCCATGCCCTTAGTAAAATTTGGTCAAATGTAACAGTTGACCGGGAGAGGTTATTGTCAAAAATCTCAAAAGTTGACTAACAGGAGGAGAGATCTTTTATTAATAAACTTAAAAGTTAACTTCGCCTGTAATTGAGCAAATCTCAAAAAAGGTTGACGTTATTTACTCAACTTTTATGTTGAGTAATAATTAGTATATGAGACCTTTCATGCTAGAATCAATATAGCCTTTGGAAGATGAACCGGCAGCAGGTTGTATAGTGACTCTTATAAGGTGAGATTTGAAATCATCTTTTGACCAACGAAGTAAATATCGGTACGATAAAAATATTAAGGTTCCAAATTTTTTAAAATTTTGGTGGAAATATTAAAAATATTGTTAAATTCCTCAAAATATTGAAAATATTGAAGGATATTTTTAATATCGTTCCCCTCAGATATGAAAAATATCATAATATTTCGGTTAAAGTATCGATATTTACTTTTTACTTCCAACCATCTTTTGCCATTGAGACTCTTTTAGGACCTTATAGAATAAAATAAAAAAAGAGAGGATTTTTTTTTTGAAGGGGTTACAATTACAAGATTAATAATCAGCTGAGACCTGTTGAGATCAATTACTAAACGTGCGACCCGGATATCTACTCCTATAACAGAAGATATTTACTCCCCCAATAAGGAGAGAAAACTACTCATATATGCTGGTAAATGTGCTTAGTGGGAATTGAACCCTCACCACTGAAGTGTGAAGGAGGTAAACTAACTACTTGTACTATGAGTGGATGTGCAAAAGAGAGAGAGTTAGTCCAAGAATTCAAGTATCTTTAATTATCCATAAGCATAGTTTATTTTAAATACAAACCTATAACAATAAAATTAAATGAACGAAAAAGTAATGCACAACACTTAAAAATGATGATGGTATAATAATAATAATGATGATGATGATGATGATGATGATGATGGTATTAATGTGTAATCAACAATTGAAAAATCGAGTAACCGAGCGGGGCGAGTTAAAAGTGGTTGACACATCCTCAACCAAGGTTACCCGATTGGGTCAAAAGTTTGATTCGAACCTGATCCAATACCCGATTTAACCGCTCCAAACCCATTCTAAATGGAGCGGGTACCTACGGGTATATGGGGTGGGGTAGGTAAATTTGCTATCCCAAGTAGAGAAGATCGAGAGAAGCTTAACAGTACTTCGAGACATGTTGACGAACAAACTAACAATAAATTTCAATATGTTTAATAAGTTCACGAAAAACATCATTATAATCAATCTGAATAATACTGTAATTGTTATAATAAACATGAGTGCTCATATCACCAAGTAACCAATATAACACGATACTGACCCTCAGCACTAGAACCGTAAGGTAGTAGTTTGCTTTTTAGTATGTTAGGAAATGAGGAAGTCTCCAAGAAAAAATAAAATCTAGTGGTGGATTGTCGATTAGGATCACCAACTCAATCAACATCTGAATAGGCATGTCTATAGAGAAATGAACACAGAAGTGAAGGCCGTGAAATATAGTGCTCTTGAGATATTGGAGAATGTGAAGAATGGCTACAACTTGAGTTGAATGTGGAGAAGACATAAATTGACTAACAACATACCCAATATTTTACTGAGTCATTGTCAGATAAATAAGACTACCAACAAGTTGGCAGTAAAGAGTAGAAATACGAAACGGTGTGCTCTCTAAGAGTGTAAATTTAACAGTGACCTTCAAAGGACTTGAAGTAGTGTTATTGTCGGTTAACGTTGACAATCAACATGTTTATCAGTTACAGACCTCAAACTTCAGCTATTTCTTAAAGAACGTAAACGAGTTAAATAAACATAACCTAAACATTGTTGGGATTTGTGAAGATTGAATTAAGAATGGATTCGGTTTCGTAATTTGATAGAGTTTCGTGGTAGAATCGTCGCGACAACCAGTGACAGAAAGCGGCAGAGAGCCACAACCTAGGGCGCGACCTAGGGTCGCGCTAGTAAGTCACGCCAGTAGAAAGAAAAATGAGAAGAGAGTCGCACGAACTTGGTAGCACGATCAGCAGGTCGCGATACCAAGTCGTGCGCACCGGTTGCTAGTAGTTTTCTTGTTTTGATCAGACTCCTGTTTTGAGTTTGAAACTTGACCAGTTTAGGAAGTCTTTCCTAGGTCATTTTTATTATATTTTTTGCATATAAATACCCATGTAATATTAGGGTTTTGTATGGTGGCAAAATAAGATCAGAGAAAAGAGAAACACAAGTGAGAGAGATTAGCAAAGATGATACTGACACGCTCAAACGCGTGAGAATAAATTTCAAGTGTAGGATGTGTTAAAGTAATAAAATTTTCGTGAGTACGGAGTCGAATCCACTAGGAAGTGGTGGTACTAATTCTAAAACTAGAGATTATACTGAAGCGGTAAAATAAATCAAGGTTGTTGTTTTTGTGTTTTTAATTAAACTATAATTAACTACTAATACAATAAATTAAAGCGAGACGGATTAAATGGAAGATAATGCTAGGTGGTCACACGGTTCCAATTCCGAATAAGGAAATATATTGACTATTATGAAGCACGTTATTAACATGATAAGACTTCTTCAACTAATGTCACACCACATTGTATTGCTCCCGCAATGGTATGGTATGTGAATTCAATCAAATACACCTATTGGTCGTAGAGTGCAATTAATTGAAAACCATAGTTAATCTAATACAAAGGTTAATTAAGTAATTTCTTATCGAAACTAACCTAGTATTGATTCTTGAGTCAATTAAGCTCTATTGCAATTTTAATGATTTCTCATATAATATTACAATAAATATTAAATCGGTTCTCATCAAAGAGCATGCAATCTACTTTCGCAATCGCAAAACATAAGAATTGAATACAAAGTAATAATATAAAATACGCTCAAAATCAATATCATGTATTACAATAAATATCAAATCGGTTCTCATCAAAGAGCATGCAATCTACTTTCGCAATCGCAAAACACAAGAATTGAACACAAAATAATAATATAAAATATGCTCAAAATCAATATCATGAAATAATATACAAAATATATTTATAATCAATAAAATCCAAATTCGTTCATGGTTCCGACGACCACCTAACAACAAAACTAGCTACTCATATAATCGAAATAATAAGAAGATAGGAAAAGGGATGTGATACAACCCATTCGGAGACGTGTAGAGTCGAAATCGGCTTTGGTCCGGCTGAGACTTCTCTTCCGCAAATCTTCGTCTTCTCTTGATGAACAATCGTTGTAATTCGTAAAACTAATCTTGTGTTGGTGTTTGGTGATGATGCTTTGTGATTTGGAGGGTATAGAATGTGAAAATTGGCCCTAGGCCGCTGCTAAAAGCTGCTGGAACTAACCCAGCCAAACTCTCTCTTTTGGATCCTCTTCCTTCTTTTTGATATCCCTTTTGATTCACAAATGGGGGGCTATTTATAGGAGATGTCAGGTTACTGTGTCATAATCACTGTTCACGCGTATACAGCACTGTTCACGTATATAGTACTATTTATCATGTACTATTTACGTGTTCGGTACTGTTCACGTATACGGTACTATTCACAGCTGCGCCCAAATCTTCAATTTAATCCACAAAGGCTTCCTCGATAAGGTCCTGTGCCTCATAATAAGAATACATGTCACGATTTTGCCTCGACTCATCGTGTACTCACATTAATTCACGGGGCTCACCTAATAGCTGCACATACTCACAAAATACATAAAACGTACCAAAAATACTCAAAAATACAATCAAAAGAAACGATCCAAGGGTCATAAATATATAACAATAAATGACCGATCAGATATACAGAGAGAAAAATAATGTGAGAGTTTTTCCATTGTCTTTTTAATAAGGGTTTTTATAGTGGATTAAGTGCAAGTGCACTCCGTGGATGTAGGAAAGTTTTCCAAAACACGTAAATTGCTGTTTTGATTATTCTTCTTGCTTTGTTGTGTGTGTGTGTTTGCACGAATATGCAAGTTTTATTATTAATTTTTGCTTCCACTGCGAGGGGAATTCCCAATAACCACGAGTGCTAAAGACTCAATGAGGAATACATATAGAGGAAGCATACTGAATTGGTGAGAACACTCGAGAAGGTAGATGCAGATTAATGAGCTCAAACAAACGTTCAACTTTACGACCTATCCCAAGAGTCTACCCACTTGCGAATCCTACCCATGACAATTAGAAGAAGTAAAAATGATATTAAATCCAAGTTCACAGAGTTAACCAATAAAAAGAAGATTCAATACAAGCTTATAAGTGAAATATGTATTAGATTGGGATAGATTGGGTATAAATATGACCTACATGTTGAATATGCATAGAGAAACCATCAGCACTATATATGACAGGTAAATGTGAATAAGATCAGTTAGAGTTTATAAAAACCAATGGCTTCTAAGACCCTCATATTTTCAAGCCCATATTTGTTCGAGTTCTTCTTGAGGATACCATAGTAGCATAGTCGTGTCTGTCTTTAGGTCCGTGGAATGCAAGGTTAGTACGAGACTTCTTTTGTGAAATAGATGCTGAGTTAATTCTTAATGTCCTCCACCTCTCACCTCATCATGATGATTTCCTTCGTTGGCATTTTGACAAACTTATTTTTTATAGTGCGAGGAGCGGTGACAAACTTATTTTTTATAGTACGAGGAGCGGCTATAGGATTGTTCTTGGGTTGAAGGAATATCCCTGGACTTCAACTTTTGATCATTGGAAATATTGGTGGCAGTTTATGTGGAAATGCATTGTTCCAAATAAGGTTAAGATTTTATTTTGGAAGGCAATTCATGGGTGGCTCTCAACTATGGTGAACCTTTCAAATAGATGTGTTTATGTGGAAGCAGAGGCGGAGCCCTATAGGGGCTAGAATAGGCTGCAACCCAGCCTAACCCTTTTTTTTTAAAGAAGAAAAAATAGTTTTAGTTATATATATATATATATATTTTAAAAATAATTTTAATAATAGATTAATTTATAAAAATTTCGATACTAGTCCACTCGATATAAAATTTCTAGCTTCGCCGCTGGGTGGAAGATCGTTGCAAAGTCTGCAGTAGGCTTGAAATAGACAGGTTTAGGTGTTTGTTCACTATGCTTCAACTTAATTAAATCATATTTTAAGCACTTTTTGAAAGTCATTTTATTGAAAGCACTTTTAAATCAAGTAGAGATGGATTTGAAGACTCAACAATTAACAAGTCAAGAGAAGGAAATATCTATACTAACCCATTGCCAATTAAACAATTTCTAAACGCCGAAGTAGATCCTAAAGAGATCCCACTTCCTCATGAATTTATTTTGAATCGAGATCTTTTGGCTCAGCTTTATCCAGTTTTACCGAAGGAGCAACCCCATTTTTTTTTACCTTAAATTAGTCAAAATATGCAGAATCTCTTACTTTTAGTGGAGGGTTAGATTCAGTAACTAACCGATATTGCACACCATCATCTAGCTATTGCAATTATTTTCCTAATAGCGGTTCATATGTATAGGACCAACTAGGGCATTGGTCACGGTCTAAAAGAGATTTTAGAGGCTCATAAAGGTCCATTTACATGCCAAGGCCATAAAGAGCATTCAATGGGATCTTTTATTTATATTTTTTTTCCACCAAGAAAGTTCTATAAAACTCTTCGACCCACGAATTTGGAGTATCCTACTTTCACGCAATTCACAGGGTTCAACAAGCAATCGATATTTTACAATCAAGGGTGTAGTACTATTTGTAGTAGCAATACTTATATATCGTATTAACAATCAAAATATGGTTGCAAGAAAAATTTTTCGATTTGACAGGGCTTCTTCCTGTACCTATGAATCCCAGCGAACCTTTAGATTCATACGGTTCAACAAAACTTGCGAAAAAAAAATCAATGTGTAGATTCTAGCCCTCCTTCTTTTTTTATAGCGGACTCTTTCTAACGAAGGGGCTTCTCTTTCATTTTTTTCATTTTTCAAGAACGACGAGTTTGGCCGGTTTTCGTTTTTCCTATAATATTAGAATAAAAAAAATTCACTAAACTTATCGAACTAACTTTCATTGATGTATTTTTTCATCGAGACCCAATCCAAAAATTACGATGTCATTTTTTTGTTCCTTGGCATCTTAATACTCTCATAAGTTTGCTTAAGAAGTAATTACATGTAATGAGGTTTGGATATATAAGGAAAACATATTTTTTAAAATTACAATGACCTCAACGTTTGTCAAACTCGGTAAAAGTTAACAGTTATAAGGGTATTTTCATCTTTATACGTTTGACATCACTGCAAACATTTAGTATGATGCATTTGGCAACCTAATAAATTTCTCCAGAAGTATGTGTTACCTATCTAAACAGTGATAGTTTTATCTAAATTTAAATGTTACCTCGATTAAATAACCCAATAGTTTTATCTAGATTTATACGTTACTTCGGTTTGGTCGCCCAATATGTTCTATAAATTTGATTGTGTTTATCTTTCCAAAATCACAAAACTTATAATGGATTCAAAGTATTTGAGAGTATTTTTGGGTTATGGTCCGAAAGAAGAAATACAATTAAATTTATTCAATGAAGCTCACTGCATTATAAAAATGGATGGCATGAGAAAATTAGGAGCACAATGGGAGGTGTTATTGCATGATCCACTTCCTGTTGTCTTCATATTTCTCACATACAAGGTTTTTTATTTTAGACACGATTTTTATTATTTGTCAATATGGTTTCGTTGATTTACATAAACAAATTTTCTTTTAATTATGTATTATTTTTCAAGAAATTGAACTTTAAGTTAACAATTTGATTTGATATTTATTTTTATTCTTTTTGTGATGTAGCTTTATATCGGGTTTCAAAGCTTCAGAAAAAGCTAGCACAACCACTGATGCATTGTGTAACAAAGTTATAAAAAGGTGAAAGACATGTTATTATATAAAAATTCTCAACAGAAACATCTAGTATTCGTATCTATTAAATAAGAACAAATAACATTAAATTTATCCGAGATTTGTTGCATTACACTCTGAAAATGTTGAAGAAACAATGGAAGAAAAAAGATGTGAAGAGAGAACTGTATGTGGAGAGGAAGAAAACTTCTTTTATTATTTTGATAACTGACTATACAAAATACAATCAATATATATAGTACATGCAATGCTTCACTAGCTGATTCGTAACAGAATCCTAATAAACTTATAACGACTTTAACAAACTTTAGAGACACAAATAACTAACTTTGCCAGCTTGGCATTTGACGTGGAGTCATTCCTAGCTGGTGTGAGCTGACTCAACATGTTGACAGAGTGTCAAGGTTCTAATGGAGCAGCTCTGCATACTCTTAAGCTGGACTAGTTAGCTGCCTCTGCTTCTGGAAGCTTGATGTTTAATCAACAAAGGTGTTCGACACTTTTGACAAAGTGTTTGTAGAAAGTCCCTAATGAGTTCGTTGGTTGATTCATGTCTAGTATCTAGCTCAGTTGTTACAAGACAATCTCCACCTTCCTCTTCTAATCTTCTGTAGTGTCCTTCAGTATCATTGGTACAATATAGGCTCTTATTTTCTCTTCTGTCATTACTGGAAGCTGCTGCATTAAGAGTTGCACTAGCATTTTCTTCTACCATACAATTATGAACACTAACAGCCCCACTAAAGCGAGAACGAGGATTATCCACAACGAGCTTGACAGAAAGCTTTTGAAATTGAGCAATAGGCAGTGCCTTGGTTAGAATGTCAGCAATTTAATCACTTGAAGGAACATACTGCACAGCTATCTCATGAGAGGCAACCTTCTCTCTTACAAAATGAACATCGATCTCGATGTGCTTTGTTCAAGCATGAAATACAGGATTTTGAGCAAGAAGATTCGTACCTTGATTGTCACACCACAACACAGGACACTTAGTTGGAGGAAAACCCAGTTCTCAAAGCAGAGAAGTCAGCCAAACAACCTCAGCAGTACCATGAGCAAAGGACCTATATTCAGCTTCGGTGCTGGATCTAGCAACAACATGTTGCTTCTTCGAACTCCAAGTGACAAGATTGTTGCCAAGGTAAACACAATAGCCACTAGTAGACCGCCTATCGTCCACAGAGCTGGCCCAATCGGCATCAGTGTAGCAGGTAAGAGAAAGCTGCGGAGATGGAGTGAAATTGATCAGTTCATATTTGTTACTCTTTTTGAGCCCTTTACCCGTGTCTTTCATGCTTATTTTCATGTGAATTTTGCGCTTTTGATGTGTTTGTTGAGCTTGCGCAGATTTTAGGTGTTTATAATGGTGTTGTACGATAGATGAAGTTTCGGGTTGAAACCATGCAATTCTGGATCATGAAGCTTCACTAAATAATCTTCGCTACCATCGCGACCGAGCCATCGCGAGCGTTGGTCGCGAGGATTTGCTCGCGGCGAGAGTGGCCAGTTCCTCCAGGGAGTGTGGCGACCGAGCCATCGCTAGCGTTGGTCGCGCGGATTTGCTCGCGGCGAGAGTGGCCAGTTCCCCTAGGGAGTGTGGCGACCGAGCCATCGCGAGCGTGGTCGCAAGGATTTGCTCGCGGCGCGAGCATGGTTCGCGAGGATTTGCTCGCGGCAAGAGTGGCCAGTTCCTCCAGGGAGTGTGGCGACTGATCCATCGCGAGCGTTGGTCGCGAAGAATGGGTCACGGCGATAGTGACAATTCATCCAGAGAGTATCACGACCGAGCCATCGCGAGCTTTGGTCGCGACAGCTCGATCGCGATGGCAGAAATTCTGACCTAAAGTCAGCGCCTATAAATAGAAGAGTTTGAAAAACCTAAAGAAAGGAATTTTTCCAGCAGCACGAAAATAGCTTGAAGGGGTCCATAGCTCATCTCTTTCAACATATACTTGTCCTTGGGTGGCATCATAATGGGTTTTATCAATCTTTTCTCTCTTCTTGTTGTAGTATTGATTATTATGTTGAACTAATTTCCTAGTTATGTGGTCAATGGACCAAGATTGAGATTTAATGGTGTAATTGACTGAACATTTATATATATATATATATATATATATATATATATATATATTTAGAGATATGTTGCTAGAGGATTTAATCTATTAGTACATAGATCTTATTGTTTGCATTACGAAAGTGTCTGCATGAATTTTGGTTTATTATTAATATGGAAATTATTATCTCTATGAGAAATCATTAGGGTATGAATGAGTTTAGTGATAGTCTAGCAATAATAGTTAAGTTGATTGAGCCACGAAAGTGTTAATTGACCTAAAGAAGTGCAACTATATTGGGTGTTTGATTGCATCACTTGATGGCCTTTGGATGAAGTTATTGAATTCGAATCATCAATGCATGACAATAATTTGATGAGCCAATGTTAGGAAATACTTCTATGTTAAATATATATTAAGCTTCAATAAGTTGATTACACTAGTGACTCTCATGAATGTTTCCATTCGACCGCGTAACACTTCCTCACATTTGAATACATTCCTTCGTTACTAATAGCCTTGTTGAATTTAATTTCACCACCGTCATTCTAAAAATCATTGACTTAAATTTCTGAACTTTTATAACATCTTTAGTTAAGTATTGGTAACCACCTCTTCCTTGTGGATTCGACCCCGTACTCACGGGAATATATTACTTCGACACATCCTGCACTTGGGATATTATTCCCACGCATTTGAGCGTGTCAAGTTTTTGGCGCCGTTGCCGGGGAAGTAGTTACAGTTGCTAGTACTACGCTAACGATTGTTGTTTTTATTTGTTTCATTTCTCTATTACATCCTTAGTTTGGTTTTGTTTTGTTCTCAGGTACTTGTGTATAATTGTATGCGAGGTCGTCGTTCTCAAGAAGGAGAGCTGTTGCCACTGAACGATAATATCAACAGAGTCAACAGAAGCGCATATAAATAAACTGATTCTAATTCTTCCACTTCAGAATCTGAGATGATGGAAGAAAGAGTAGATGAGGCCGAAAGGAGACAAATGCAGAATCAACACGAGGAGCCTGTCATGCCTCCAGTCATGCGAGATTATGCACTACCAGTCATTGAAACTTCTCCATCGTGCATTTTACTGGATGAAATGTCTAGGAACTATGAGTTGAAGAATATCCACTTCAACATGCTGCCATATTTCCACGGAGCAGCTAGTGAAGATCCTTTGACATTTATGCGGGAGTTCTATAGCATAATCACAACTTTCCCTCTTCAGAGGTTGTCTGAAGAGCAGCTCCGGATGCAATGCTTCCAATACACAATGAAAGATGTAGCTAAGCAGTGGCTCATGACTCTACCAGCAGGGTCTCTTTGCACATGGTCAGCAGTTTACAAGAAATTTATGGGGAAGTTCTATTCCCATCAGAAAACCGCAGAGATAAGAAACAAGATAGCTTGTTTCACTCAGGCAGAAGGAGAGTCATTTCATGAAGCTTGGGATCGCTACAAGTTGCTGTTAAATCATTGTCCTCACCATAGGTACTCTTTGGAGCTACAGAATCAGTTTTTCTATGATGGATTGACTCTGAATTGTCAGGCCACAGTCGACAATGCTGCAGGGGGAGCCATTGCAGAAAAGACTATGGAAGAGACCTTCCAGCTGTTTGAAAAATTGGGTGCAAATTCACAGCAAAAGAGTGTTAGAGGGAAGAAACCAAGAGTTTACGAGATGAAAACCACTCCAGGAATGGTTCAGCAAATGGCAGAACTTAGCAGGCAAGTGCAGAGTCTAGTATCTTCTAGAGGAAAGAGACCTGATGTTGCATGCTCCATTTGTGGAATTAATGGGCATGAGTTTGATGAGTGCTCATCCAGGGAGACTTGTCAAGAGTTTGAACAGGAGCAAGTCCAGGCACTTAATGACTATCCACAGCGACAAAGGAACGACCCATACTCTAACAATTATAATCCAGGATGGAGAAATCATCCAAACCTTTCCTGGAGAGATAATCAGCAACAACAGGGGCAATATCAAGCTAATCCTCCCCAGAGGTTTCAACCATTTCAACAGAACCAATACCAATCAAATGCTCAGAATTCTTATAATCAACGGGCTGGTCCTTCATCTCAACAAGTCAAACCATCGCTTGAGGATAAATTTGACAAGCTGATGCAAATGTTTCAGCAACAAGAGGCATCCACCAGGAAGATTGAAGTACAAGTTGGGCAACTCGCTGAAGCCCTGCAACAACAAGTTCCAGGGAAGTTTCCAAGTCAACCAGAGCAATCAAAGGCAGTGACAGTCTTACGCAGTGATAAGGTAGTTAATAATACGGTTGGGGATGAACTTTCTAATGAATTTGTTAATGATGCAGGTACAAGTATACTTCCAGATTCTCCAGTGACAAAAGAGAAAGAAGTCTTTCATCCTACAAAGGAACTTATTCTTCCCAAGGCTGCAGATCCTTTTGTCCCTCGTGTTCCATTTCCGGGTCGCCTCCAAAAGAGCAAGAATGACTTGGCATTTAAAGACATCTATAACATTCTCTCAAAGGTCAACGTTAACTTGCCATTGCTGGAAATGATTCAGAAAATGCCAGCATACGCTAAGTTCTTTAAGGAGCTTAATACACGGAAAAGGCATTATGGGCACAACGAGCGGGTCATGAATTTCAGAAACTGTGAGTGCAGTTTTGCAGCAGAAACTTCCACCCAAATTGAAGGACCCTGGGAGTTTCAACATAGACATCACGGTGGGAAATACCAAGAAAGAGAGCAATGCTAGATCTTGGGGCTAGTATCAATTTGATGCCATATTCAGTCTACACGCAGTTGGGTTTGCATGATTTGAAACCCACGTCTATGTCATTACTACTGGCGGATCGTTCTACACGAAATCCGCGGGGGATTATTGAAGATATACTCATTCAGGTCGATAAACTGATTATTCCTGCTGACTTCGTCATCCTCGACATGGATGATGAGAGGGCAACAAAGAAGGATCTTCCAATTCTCTTGGGGAGACCATTCATGGCAACTGCCAAAACAATTATCGACGTGCAAAATGGAAAACTGTCTATGACAGTCCTTGATGAGACAGTCGAATTTAAGGTATTTGATTCTTTACCTTATCCTGTGGGTTCTCATGATTGTTTTCAAATTGATATTATAGATTCAATGGTCGATGAGGAATTCACTCAAGAGGAGCTAGAGGAGCTTATGGAATTAGAGAGAGAGTTGGAAGTAGAGGAAAATTGGGAGGAAGCTGATGAAACAGAACTTGAAGCAGATTTGGGCATAGACCATACAAAGAAATGGGAAACTGCGGTACTGCCTTCAACTATCAATCCACCCAAATTGGAGCTAAAACAACTACCTTCCAATCTCAAATACACCTTTTTGGGTGAGAAAGAGACTCTACCAGTCATCATTGCCTCAGATCTGAATGACTTTGAAGAGAGCAGACTGACAGATGTGCTCAAGAAATATAAAGCAGCTATTGGATGGTCAATAGCAGATATTAAGGGAATCAGCCCTTACAGTCTGCATGCACAAAATCCTGTTAGAAGATGATGCCAAGTCATTCAGAGCACTCCCAGAGGAGACTCAACCCCAACTTGAAGGAGGTGGTGAGAGAGGAGATTACTAACGTTGCTAAATGTTGGTATCATATACCCAATCTCTGACAGCAAATGGGTAAGTCCGATTCACTTGGTTCCGAAGAAGTCAGGTATCACGGTGGTCAAGAACGATAAAAATGAATTGATACCAACTAGAATGACCACTGGGTGGCGAGTCTGTATAGACTACAGGAAGCTCAACAAAGCAACAAGGAAGGATCACTTTCCTTTGCCTTTCATTGATCAAATGCTTGAGCGACTTGCAGGTCATGCTTATTACTTGTTTGCTAGATGGTTTCTCGGGGTACAATCAAATACCTATAGCCCTAGAAGATCAAGAGAAGACCACCTTTACTTGTCCGTTTGGGACATATGCTTACCGTCGGATGCCATTCGGACTATGCAATGCACCTGCCACATTCCAACGGTGCATGATGTCCATCTTCTCCGATATGATAGAGAGGTACATGGAGGTATTTATGGATGATTTCTCTGTTTTTGGTAATTCTTTTGACTCATGTTTAGTGCATTTATCATCGGTGTTAGAGCGATGTGTAGAGACTAATTTGACATTGAGTTGGGAGAAAAGCCATTTCATTGTTAAGCAGGGCATTGTTTTAGGGACATGTTATATCTAATAGGGGTATAGAGGTAGATAAATCAAAGACCGATGTGATTGAGAAACTTCCCCCACCCACTTCGGTGAAGGGAATTAGGAGCTTCCTTGGGCACAGCAGGGTTTTATAGGCGATTTATTAAAGATTTTTCAAAAATTAGCAAACCCATGTGTGATTTATTGTCCAAGGATGTTGTTTTCAATTTTGATCAGTCATGTTTAGTTGCTTTTAATACATTGAAAGCCAAACTAATTACTGCCCCCATTCTCATGGCCCCTGATTGGTCTTTACCTTTTGAGATCATGTGTGATGCATCAGATTATGCGGTAAGGGCTGTTCTAGGACAGCGTGTTGACAAACTTCCACATGTCATTTACTACACTAGTCGCACTTTGAATGCCAGCCCAAATGAATTATTCCACTACTGAAAAGGAGTTATTAGCGGTTGTGCATGCATTAGAAAAATTTAGATCATATCTTCATTGGGTCTGAAGTCATCATATATTCTGATCATAGTGCATTAAAGTATTTACTGACAAAGAAGGAAGCGAAACCGAGATTAATCCGGTGGATCCTTTTGCTGCAAGAGTTTAATATAGAAATCAGGGATAAGAAGGGAAGCGAGAATGTGGTAGCAGACCAAATTGTCTCGACTTCTGGACTATGATGACAACCAAGCAAGAGATGCTGCTATACCAATACAAGAGAGTTTTCCAGACGAGCAGCTATACGAAGTGCACACTGAGGAACCGTGGTATGCCGATATCGTTAATTATATATCTGACCATATTTTGCCTGCAGATATGTCATCATAGCAAAAGAAGCATCTATATGCATCTGCCCGGTATTACTATTGGGATGATCCATACCTTTTCAAACTTGGAGTCGATCAGATTGTGCGGCGATGTGTTCCAGAGTCTGAGCAGACAAGTGTGCTACAATTTTGTCACGATGGGCACTGTGGAGGGCATTTTGGAGCTAAGAAGACAGCTCTGAAAATTCTGCAGTCTGGATTTTATTGGCCCACGTTGTTCAAAGATGCCTACAGTTATTGTTTAACATATGATAGGTGTCAACGTCTGGGCGAAATTGGCAAAAAAGATGAGATGCCACTTACCAACAACTTGGTAGTGGAATTGTTTGATGTATGGGGGATAGACTTCATGGGACCTTTCCCCACCTCATTTGGGTACAACTACATCTTGGTAGCGGTTGATTATGTCTCCAAATGGGTGGAGGCATTGGCGACACGGACAAATGATAGCGCCACGGTTGTCAGTTTTCTGAGGGAGATGATCTTTGCTAGGTTTGGCACTCCTAGGGCTATTATTAGTGATGGGGGGAGTCATTTTTGCAATAGATCCTTTGCGACATTACTAAAAAAATACAACATCTCTCACAAGGTGGCAACTCCATATCATCCGCAGACATCAGGTCAAGTTGAGGTGAGTAATCGTCAAATCAAGCAGATACTTGAGAAGATGGTGAATTCAACACGCAAGGACTGGGCCAGCAAGTTGAATGATGCTTTATGGGCTTACCGAACTGCATTCAAAACACCAATTGGAATGAGTCCTTACAGGTTGGTCTTTGGTAAAGCGTGTCACCTGCCAGTTGAGTTGGAACATCGAGCGTATTGGGCTATTAAGAAGTTCAATTTTGATACGGATAAAGCTGGTGAGGAGCGGAAACTACAACTAACAGAGTTAGAAGAATTGAGGCTGCATGCGTATGAGAACGCAAAGCTATACAAGGAGCGAACGAAAGCTTACCATGACCGGAGGATTCACCTCAGAGTGTTTGAGATCGGTATGAGAGTGCTCTTGTTCAATTCCCGGCTCCGATTGTTTCCTGGCAAGCTTAAATCCAGATGGTCCGGACCGTTTCGAATAAATTTTTTTTTTCCACATGGAGCTATAGAAGTGGAAGATGAGAAGACTGGAACCTCATTCAAAGTTAATGGACAACGTTTGAAGCAATACCATGGTGAGATTCCTCCGAGGACCGTTGTCCATTTCATTGAGCCAGTCGATGTCCCTTGAGGGAACGCACCGTCTTGCCTAGACGTTAAATCGTGCACTTGGTGGGAGGTAACCCACCCATGTAAGTTTTATTTATCGCAAGTTTGATTGTTTTTAGTTTTGCATTTCAAGTTGTTTGATATTTAGATTGCTTTTGTGTAATTTATTTTATTTTATTTAAGGTCAGGTTTTTTGATGTGTTTTGTGTTTTTGTGTTTTTGTGGTGCACCAGGGAATAGAGTTAAAAAAAAAAAAAAAAAAAAAAATTTTCCAGTGAGCATCGCGATCACTCTTCGCGACCGTTGGTCGCGATGAGCAATCGCGATACTCACTGCCCCAAAAACTCAAAAAGAATTTTAAAACGAAAACCTTCCTAGTGAGCATCGCGATCACTCGTCGCGACCGTTGGTCGCGATGAGCAATCGCGATACTCACTGCCTCCACAATAAAAATTTTGTCAAAACTTCCTAGTGAGCAGTGCGATCACTCTTCGCGACCGTTGGTCGCGATGAGTAATCGCGATACTCACTGCCAGCCACGAACAAAATGCATCGCGAGCAAGACCTCGCGACCACTGTTTGCCATGGCTCCTCGCGATGCAGTCTCACTTAATCAAACGGCAGCGTTTCAACCCAGCAGGAGGTCTCGTGATCAACTTCGCGCGATCGTTGGTCGCGACAGAGAGCTCGCGATGACGAATTGGGATTAAATCCCTAGCTTGCGCGACAGCCCACCATTTCACCTGTAGCACTCACGACTGCAAATTGGCAGAATCTCTTCAACTTCTTCATCTACAACTTGAGTTTTGGTGACTCATTGCAAGGTAATTGCTTTCCACTCTTCCCTAGTTTAGTTTTTGTTAAAGCAAGATGGACTTCAATGGTTGGATTTGGGAGTGATAGAGTGCCTAGGAGTGTTGTGGGTTGTGGAGTGTTAATTATATTCGGTGATTGTGTTTTGTGGAGTTGAGAAGTGATTATTGACAGTAGTATGCTAGTATAGTGCTTGTGTTCGTGTTGGTTTTATGCTTTGTTTTAGGAGAATTGTTTTTCAACGGATTCATGAATTGGTAGGTATGGCAAGACTCAAGGATTTCAATGAGGAGTACCCTCACCGCTATGCTTCGTCATCTTCCAAAGGGAAGGGTAAACCAAAATAGGGTGGTGCCAAAGGCAAAAAGAAGGTCCCCGAACCACCAAAACCGCGGAATGTAGGTGATCCGAACCCTGAATTTCCAGCCCGGTTGAAGGCCCAGGCAGACTGGCAGCTTCTCCTGGAGCGGGGCATTAATGTGGAAGAATTGTCCACCACCTTCGTTGCCAACCATGTTGATCAGCAGGGGTGGGGCAACTTTGTGAGACTACCGAACCGGGCAAATGAGAATGTGGTTCGCGAGTTTTATGCGGCCATGTACCCACCTCATTTTCATAACCATGGTATAGTGGCAGTTAGGGGGGTTCAAATTGGATCACCCCAGAGATTATTAATCAGCATTTCGGCACAGTCCCGCAGCCACATCTCCGCCTAGGGTATCCAGAGCTACCACTATTTTCGGATCACAACTCAGAGTTGGCCGCTAGTTTAAGGATGTCAGGAGAGGGGGTGTGGTACGAAGGCGATGGCTCTATCAGGCACCGGCAGCTGCACATTGATGCAGCATTTTGGCAGGTCTTCTCTGATTTTTCCTTGAGGCCAACCAAGCATCGCACGACACTTATCATGGAGACCGCTCGGTTGATTCACTGTATCCTGGGCGGGTCTAGCTTTAGACATATGGGTCCTGATTCGCGATAAGATACTCCATGCGGGCCGACACTTGCGGGGTGTATTGCCATTTCCATGCTTGATTACTCACATCTGCGCTTCACATGGCCTCGATGTTTATGCTGAGGCAGAGCTAGAGCTACAGCACCTCCACGTCCCACTCCCAAACATGAACCGGACGACTTATAATGACCTGGCAAGACGAAGAGGGCTGCCACTACTTGGAGTACCGGAACCCCAGCCTTTGGCAGAGGATGAGGCTATGGATGATGTGCTTGCAGCTATTGCTGCCTTTGATGAGGGTGAGGACGATCTCCAGGATTCACCAGGAGTAGCCGCCAGGGCTAATAGACCGACCAGAGCAAGCAGTTCCCGAGCACGAGCAGAGGGAGCGGGGGAGAACTCTCAGTGGGGCCAGGTTATGGGGGGCCTTGCAGAACATTCAGAGCCGGTTGACCGATATGCAACTGCACTTTGATCAGCGTATGGATTGACAGGATGCAGTCATCGACGACATTAGTAGTGGCCTCGAGACACTAACCTCAGATTTGAACAAGAAGGGGTTGATAGTGCAGACATACCAGCGTAAAAGGGTGCGTTCTGAGTCCGAGTCCTCGAGTCAGCAGCTGCAGCCACAGCCACCCCCACCACCACCGCCAGCATGACTCTCCATTATTTCTCCATGTGACTGTTTTTATGAACTTTGTTTTTGCTTTTTCTTTTTGTATTCTGTTTTGAACTCTTTCCTTGCTTTGCACATGGATTATCTTAATGTCAGTTTCCTTTACTTTTAAACTCCATATATGCACTATTTTTCCTACTGTTTCCTTGTGCTATGCTGTTAACCATTGAGGACAATGTTTCATTTAGGTTTGGGGGTGCATTTGTGTTCCTATTTTTTGTTTTCTGTTTTAGAGCTGTTTTAGGATGTCTTAAGCTATATTTACATTTCGTATGGATATCTAAATAATTGTGCACTGTGTTGAACATGGATTCCACAGAGTTTTATCTAGTATGTTTCCAATCTGAGTTTTGTACATTAAAGTCATGTGAGTTCTGACATCTTGCCATTTTAACATGTAAGCCTTTCAACTAGTGAGCTTAGATTAATAGTAGAGACTTCCATTGGTGAGAATCGACCCATATCATATTTTTCTGAGAGTTGTCGTTTCTATTCTTATATACGCACTCGTGGTTATTGAAATTAGATTGATCTCTATAGGTTTGCATTGGATGTTAATGAACTGCCATTATAAGAATCTTGCATATTTGTGGAATGATGATTTGAGTGAAATTTGGAGAGGTGATTTAAGGCATGGTGTTGAAATTCCTAAAAAGTTTAATGTTTTCCCGCCCATGATTAATGTGCTCCATAACCTTGTTTCAGCCAAACACTTTAGCCCTTTGTTAAGAAAAGAAAAAAGAAAAGAAAAAGAAAAGAAAAAGAAAAGAAAAAGAAAAGAAAAGGAAAGAAAGTATTGAAAGAATCAATTTATATATATATATATATATATATATATATATTTGAGATAATAAAAATGTTGAGAGCCGATGGAATCCCTATGTAAACTGAGGGTGAGGTTTCTCTACCTATTTCCAAGTTGATTGGATTCGGTTTTCCGCCCTTTGTGCAGCCAAGCCCTTATGCACATTACAACCTTAAATGCTTTTTGATCTCCTAATAACACTCAATATTGTTGTTTGATACTATATGCAGTGATGCTTATGTTCGTAATGTTTAATATCGTTCATGAGATCCTTTGATTACAAATGTTGTTTCTTTCTGATTATTATATATACGACTTCTTTTTGTATTCTTTTGCTCATTAATTCCAGTCGTATGTTATTGAGAGTGTGAAAACTTAGGTTCTGAGCGTACTGAGGGAAAACTGGTTAGCTTAGAGTCGAAGCGAATTACATCCAAGGCTCACGAAATATGAAAGGATTGTAGTTTTTAATGTTTTGATTATCAGTGTCTTAATGAAATATTTGATGCACCGATTTGGTTGGAAATCGGTTAGTCTGACTTAGTGTCATTTTATGTGCTTTCACGTTTATGCCTTTGTTTGGATTGACATGTGGGTGTGTATGTGGCTCCGGTATCATGGTTGTAGGCTAGTTTTCTGTTAGTTGTATTTTTGTTTTATTTATTTTCTTCTTGTTGTGCCAATTTGCTTGAGGACAAGCAAAAAATAGGTTTGGGGGTATTTGATCAATTCATATTTGTTACTCTTTTTGAGCCCTTTACCCGTGTCTTTCATGCTTATTTTCATGTGAATTTTGTGCTTTTGATGTGTTTGTTGAGCTTGCGCAGATTTTAGGTGTTTATAATGGTGTTGTACGATAGATGAAGTTTCGGGCTGAAACCATGCAATTCTGGATCATGAAGCTTCACTAAATAATCTTCGCTACCATCGTGACCGAGCCATCGCGAGCGTTGGTCGCGAGGATTTGCTCGCGGCAAGAGTGGCCAGTTCCTCCAGGGAGTGTGGCGATCGATCCATCGCGAGCGTTGGTCGCGAAGAATGGGTCGCGGCGATAGTGACAATTCATCCAGAGAGTATCGCGACCGAGCCATCACGAGCTTTGGTCGCAACAGCTTGATCGCGATGGCAGAAATTCTGACCTAAAGTCAGCGCCTATAAATAGAAGAGTTTGAAAAACCTAAAGGAGGAATTTTTCCAGCAGCACGAAAATAGCTTGAAGGGGTCCATAGCTCATCTCCTTCAACATATACTTGTCCTTGGGTGGCATCATAATGGGTTTTATCAATCTTTTCTCTCTTCTTGTTGTAGTATTGATTATTATGTTGAACTAATTTCCTAGTTATGTGGTCAATGGACCAAGATTGAGATTTAATGGTGTAATTGACTGAACATTTCTATATATATATATATTTAGAGATATGTTGCTAGAGGATTTAATCTATTAGTACATAGATCTTATTGTTTGCATTACGAAAGTGTCTGCATGAATTTTGGTTTATTATTAATATGGAAATTATTATCTCTATGAGAAATCATTAGGGTCTGAATGAGTTTAGTGATAGTCTAGCAATAATAGTTAAGTTGATTGAGCCACGAAAGTGTTAGTTGACCTAAAGAAGTGCAACTATGTTGGGTGTTTGATTGCATCACTTGATGGCCATTGGGTGAAGTTATTAAATTCGAATCATCAATGCATGACAATAATTTGATGAGCCAATGTTAGGAAATACTTCTATGTTAAATATATATTAAGCTTCAATAAGTTGATTACACCAGTGACTCTCATGAATATTTCCATTCGACCGCGTAACACTTCCTCACATTTGAATACATTCCTTCATTACTAATAGCCTTGTTGAATTTAATTTCACCAACATCATTCTAAAAATCATTGACTTAAATTTCTGAACTTTTATAACATCTTTAGTTAAGTATTGGTAACCACCTCTTCCTTGTGGATTCGACCCCGTACTCACGGGAATATATTACTTCGACACATCCTGCACTTGGGATATTATTCCCACGCGTTTGAGCGTGTCAATAGAGCCCAAAAGATATTGTACCTTTGATATATCTAAGGACTCTTTTGCATGCTTGCCAATGTGCTTGAGAATGAGCACTCAGAAACTGAGAGAGCTTGTTGACAATGAAAGCAAGATCAGGTCGTGTGAGTGTTAAATACTGAAGAGCACCAATAGTGCTTCGGTAAAGTGTAGCATCAGCAAGAGGCTCTCTATCATAAGCTGAGAGTTTAACACTAGTGGTTGCAGGTGTAGGACAGGGCCAAGCATCAATCATATTTGTTTTGACAAGTAAATCAACAGCATATTTTGACTGAGAAATATGTAAATCAGACTGATTTCAGATTGCCTCGAAGCCAAGAAAGTATTGTAGAGATCCAAGGGCTTTGAGAGCAAATGTTCTATTGAGAGTAACAATGAGCTGTTGAACAAAAACACTATCATCACCAGTAATCAGTATATCACCAACGTATATGAGTATAAAAGTAACCCGAGAAGATGATCGATTAATAAAAAGGGAATGATCTAACTTGGAGTTAACAAAACCATAATGAATCAAGGCTGATTTTAGTTTATCAAACCAAGCTCTTGGAGCTTGTTTGAGCCCATAGAGAGACTTGTGTAACTTGCACACAAAACCTGGATGAAGTGCATCAATAAAGCCCTCCGGTTGTTGCATATAAACCACTTCTTGAAGATCTCCATTAAAAAACGCATTATTAACATCAAGTTGTTGAATGTCCCACCCTTTACTCATAGCCAAAGCAATCATAACTCTTATGGTAGAAGCCTTTACAACGGGACTAAAAGTTTTAAAATAATCAACTCCCAGGGTTTGATGAAAACCTTTAGCTACCAACCTTGCTTTGTACTTTTGAAGAGTGCCATCTTGATGAAACTTTCTTCTAAAAACCCATTTATTGCCAATGACATTCATTTCAGAGGTATAAGGTACAAGAGACCAAGTTTGATTGCTTAGCAAGACATTATACTCAACCTTCATTGCCAGCTGCCAATTGGGACTGTTAAGAGCCTCCTTCACATTTTTAGGCTAATCATCAACACTAGAACAGTAGAGGTCAATGTGTATGCCTTAGGTTTGGAAATTCCACACTTAGCTCGAGTGAGCATGGGATGAGAGTTAACATGTATAGAAGAAAGTGGCAGGGAGGTAGGTATAGATGCAGAGTCAGCAGACAAGGATGCAGAGCTGTGTGGAGTGGAATGAGCAGACAAAGATGCAGAGATGTATGGAGTGGAATTAGTATAAGGTTGAGATATAAGAGTAACAGATGGTAGAACAATAGGTGTAGCATGCAACTGCTTTAGAAATGAAATAGGAAGACTGCAGGATGAAGGTGTGTGAGTAGCAGATCTGTGACAGTCGAATAGATAAGGAAAAGAGAAATTTTGCTCATTAAAGGCTACATTTCGAGAAATATAGATTCTGCCTGAAGGGTGTAAGCATTTGTACCCTTTATGTGCATTATTATATCCTAGGAACAAGCACTTTGAAGAATGAAAATCGAATTTCTGAGAGTTGTAGGCTCTAAGGTAGGGAAAACAAGCTGAACCAAAAACTTTTAGTCCAGAAATGTTTGGTTTCCTCTTGTGGACCATTTCAAAGGGAGATTTGTGACTCAAGGAAGGTGTAGGAAGTCTATTGATTAGGTAAACAGCTGTGTCAAAAGCTTCCCACCAAAAACACAAAAGTATAGATGCATGGGCAAGAAGAGTGAGGCCTGTTTCTATGATATGTCTGTGTTTCCTTTCAAGCACACCATTTTGTTGGTGTGTATGAGGATAAGGATGCCTAAACTCGATCCCATTGCTTAAGAGAAAGGGCTGCAAAGGTCTGTACTCCCCACCTTAATCATATTGGAAACTTTTCAGCTTGGTTTCAAACATTAACTCAGCCGAGGTTTTGAATAATTTGAAAACAGAAAAAACATCGGATTTAACTTTGAGAGGAAATATCCAAGTGTATTTGGCATAAGCATCAACAAAATTAATATAATACCTATAACCAAAAGAAGAGAAAACTGGAGAGGGTCTCTATACATCCGAGTAGACTAACTCAAGAGGCTTGGTAAATGCTGTTTGAGATGGTGGAAAGGGTAATTGACTCAATTTACCACATTTACAAGACTCACAAAAATTATATGAGTAAGGTAATTGACTGTTAATGCTTTTGAGAGCATGTTTTTGAACAATTAAAGAGGGATGCCCCAACCTAGCATGCCATATGTTTGAAAGATTCAAACTGCTGTCAATGCATTTCTTATTAGTATTTACAGTAGCTGCAGGATGTTTATGTACATTGGATGCAAGATTTGTAGAAGGAGCTACAACAGAAAATGCATTACATGATGAATTAGAAATCAAAAAAGAAGGACTGATGTTGTATGACTTAGAAAGCTTGGCGACTAGCAAAGGATCAGCTCTTAAAAGATCCAGCTGGTAAAGGCCACTTCTCAGAGTTCCTTGGAGAAGGACTTTCTTGGTGGTATGATCTTTAATCAAGCAATGGTTAGAATAGAATTCAGCAAATATATCATTGTCTTTAGTAAACTTTAACATACTTAGAAGATTTTTTGTTATAGCTGGAACATGCAATATATTTTTGAGAACAAGTGAAGATGAATTATCTAATGTTTGCAGTGTTGATGTGCCAAGGTGAGAAATATGCAGTTTTGTGCCATTTCCAACAGCAAGTTTATCTTTACCTCTGTATTCTTGCTTGATAAAGAGATTACTAGTATCCGAGGTCACATGATTGCTTGCACCTGTGTCAAAATACCAATTAGGATCAGCAACACTATTAGGAGTAGCTACAAATGCAGTCAATTGTTGTTGCTGTTGTTGACCAGTTTGATGTCCACTGTTTTGAGAAGAATTCTGCTGATTTTGATTTTGATTGTGACCTTGAGTTTGCTGAATGCTTAAACCTTGAAATTGTTGATCAAATAGTTTATAGCAAGAAGATACAATATGACCTATTTTCCCACATAGCTGACACATTATCTTGCTTTTGCCATAGCCTCTACCTCTTCCACTTCTATTATTTCCTCTGCTAGAGTTATTGCCTCTTCTCTGTGACCTTTTGTCATTTGAGACATAATTGGCTGTAGCTTGAGAGATATCTACAGAAGCTGAAGAATGCTATTGCTCTAACCTTTGTTCTTGAGTCATCAACAAATATTGTGCTTCACTTAAAGTAATCTCATCTTGCCTAGAAGTGATATGAACAATAACAGAATCATACTCCAAGCCTAAACCGTGTAAAACATTCATTATAACATCGTGATCCGAAACAAAATGCCCTGCAGATGACAAGTGATCATTATAACTTCTCATTTTCGATATGTAATCACTTATTGTTGAGGATCTTTTTTTCAGATTCTGCATCTAAGCCTTAAGTTGCAAGACTCTAGCTCGAGATTGCTGAGAGTACATTCTCTCTAGAGCCGTCCAGACTTCATATGCAGTAGCACATCTTGTAACTTGGCCGATAACCGATTGACTCAAGGTAGAAATCAACCAACAAACAAGAAGTTGATCATTCTTTTTCCATTCAAGAAACTCATTAGAAAGTTTGTAAGATACCTCATTTGTCTCTGAAGAAACTACTTCAACATACTTCTTTAGTGCTGCTTTTGGCTCAAAAACGTAATCCTCCATATTGTAAGCTCTCACAGCAGAAAGAACCTGTGCTTTCCAAAATAGGTAATTAGTGTCATCGAGTTTGATAGGCAAGTTGAAGTTCAACTTGAGTTTTCCAGAATTTTAAGATCCAGGTTGTTGCGAAGAAGTTGCTGCAACAGTAGATGAGTGAGCGGAAGGATTCTGACTCAAGCTCATGACTTTCGTCTCTATAGCTCTGATATCATGAAAATGTTGAAGAAACAATGGAAGAAAAAAGATGTGAAGAGAGAACTGTATGTGAAGTGGAAGAAAACTTCTTTTATTATTCTGATAACTGACTATACAAAATACAATCAATATATATAGTACATGCAATACATGCAATGCTTCACTCGCTGATTCGTAACAGAATCATAACAAACTTATAACAAGTTTAACAAACTTTAGAGACACAAATAACTAACTTTGCCAGCTTGGCATATGACGTGGAGTCATTCCTAGCTGGTGTGAGCTGACTTAACATGTTGACAGAGTGTCAAGGTTTTAATGGAGCAACTCTGCATTCTCTTAAGCTGGACTAGTTAGCTGCCTCTGCTTCTGGAAGCTTGATGCTTAATCAGCAAAGGTGTTCGACACTTTTGACAAAGTGTTTGTAGAAAGTCCCCAATGAGTTTGTTGGTTGATTCATGTTTAGTATCCAGCTCAGTTGTTACAAGACAATCTCTACCTTCCTTTTCTAATCTTCTGTAGTGTCCTTCAGTATCATTGGTACAATGTAGGCTCTCATTTTCTCTTCTGTCATTACTGGAAGCTACTGCATTAAGAGCTGCACTAGCATCTTCTTCTACCATATAATTATGAACACTAACACACTCGAAATCAAAATTTACAGAAACTCATACTAAACTCCATCAATGGATCTCTCGCTTCTGCTTCTACTTTTTTTTTTTTAACAGTCAATCCTATTTTTTAATGGTCAAAATTAACGCTAGAAGAGTTCAGTGTGAGTTTATACAAACTTTGATCCGAGTGTAATTCAACAAACTTCAGGTAATTTCAATGTTATTTGTTTCTATTAAATTCTAAATCTTGAATTCTCAGCCATTAGATGATTCTAATCGAGGAGAAAATTTTTATGTTCAGATTTCAAAAAAATCATGAAGGTCGAAACCTGAGAATTTCTAAATGTGATTGCATAAAATAAACACACTTAACTTCTCTGTTGTTGTTGCAATGTCTTTTTAGGTTTAAGGCGGCTTTTACAAATAAAGGCTTGTTCGGAATGTGTGTTGGAGGCTTCATTTTCAATTTAAGAACTTTGTGACAATCTTGAACATTTTGCTTTGTTCAATATCAAGAAATGATTTTGGATATGTAATTGTTGTAAAATATTTGTATAACGTTAAATTGCGTTTTAACTTTTAATGTCATAATTGTTGCCTTCTAATTGAAATTTAATAGTTTCAAATAGGGTTGGTCACGGCCCGGTTCGAACCGAGTTCTCGGTTCAAAACCGGTTAGTAACCGGAACCGGGACAATCCCGGTTCCGATTAGCTTAAAAAATGAACCGGAATCGCCGGTTAGGAGCCAACGTTTATGGTTCGGTTCACCTTTTTTTTTCTCTTTTAAAAACAAAAGGAGACAGCAGTTCCGAAAGCGGAACCAGAAACGGGACCCTACGGTCCCAGTTCCGGTTCCCCTCTTAGGGGGACCAGAACCGACAATTCTAGAACCGGAACTGTCGGTTTTGGAACTGCGGCCAACCCTAGTTTCAAATGTATCTTAAATAATCTTAAAAAAAAAAAAGTATCTTAAATTGTTGGGTTCTATTTGTTGTTCTAGATTATGAGCCCACTAATATGTTACTTTTAATAAGTTCTGACTTGTGAGCCCACTAATATGTTGTTATTTAGGACAAATTACAATCAATTTATTTGGGGTTTACATTTTTATAGATAGAAATAACTTATTAAAAAACTAATAGCTAACTCCCCTACTGTTAGCGTTGACTGTTACAGATAATCATTGACTATTTTAAAAGTGTAAAAAGACCAAAATACCCCTAATTAAAAAATAAAAAAATTATAATGAAAATAAAAAATTTAGATCTCCACCATTCAAATGAATGGTAGAGATTTATTCAAAATAAAAAACTTAAAATAAAATATAAATTAAAAAATAAAAAAAATACTTGAGATCTCCACCGTTCATCTGGACGGTGTAGATTAAAATTATAAGGAAACAAGAAAAGAAAAACTAAATCCATAGAGGTCTACAATAAATCTCCCATGGAGGACCTCCATGGGAGACCATGAAGGGAGGCTCAGCCTCCCCTCTGTCGTGCAATGAGGGGGATGCTCTCCGCTTCCTCTTCGTCATGAGCCTCCCCCGGTTCGCTGATCTCCATGGATCTCCCATGGAGATCCATAGAGATCGGGTTTTTAGATTTTTTTTTTCCCCTTTCTTTCTTTAATCTCCACTGTCCATTTGAGATGGACGGTGGAGATCTTAAGTATTTTATTTTTATTTTTTAAAGTAAATCTCTACTGTCCTCCCATTTGAGATGGGTGGTTGAGATCTTAAAATATTTTTTAAAATATTTTAAAAATAAATTAAAATGACTAAAATACCCCTGAAATAGTTTATTTTAACTAATGTTGACTAATATTTTATAACAGTTGACTAATGGCAGGAGAGTTAGCTGTTAGTTTTTTAATAAGTTAATTCTGCCTGTAAAAAGACAAACTCTAAGTAGGTTGATTGTAATTTGTCCTATTATATTAATAAGCCCAACAGGCTTAGTTTCATTATTAATCCAATATATGTCCAATTCAAATAATCATATTATCAAACTGTAATTCATTAATTTTTTATACTAATTTTCATCATTATGTGTACTAATTAGTTAGGCTTTCATTACCAAATTGGATTTTTGCTATTTTTTTTTATCATTCATTCCATTTTAATTATTTATTTTTCTTAGTTTTTTTTATTCTTACTTTTACATATGAAATAATTTTAAAGTTTGAAAAATGAATATGATGAAAGTTGGATTATTTAATATTTTGTAAAGTAAATATATTGTGTTTTTTTTTTAAACCCGTACAATTGGATATCTACTCCTACAACGTCGAGATATATCTATATGGAGAAGACTACTCATAATTGCTTGTAAAATGCTGAAAATATCTTTCCAACATGATGTGACTTAAACCCCAACCACAAATGTAAAAGAGGAAATGCACTTGTGAAATTATGAAAAAGATTTATCTTGTTATGAACAAGATTTTTGGCTTCATAGTTTTGTGAAATTATGAATTTTTATGCTAATTCATTTTTCTTTCTTTTTATGCTAATTATAATTTCTTCTTGTTTTGAACATATTTTTCACTTCATATTTTTGTGAAATTAGAAAATTTATGCCTATGGATCTTTTGAAATTAGAAATTTCATAGTTATGACGTATGAGTACTTGTTTATGTGATTTTTGTATGAATTTTGTGAAATTAAGAATTTTTGGTCTATGATGGATTATTTATGAAATCACAATTTGATTTTTATGGACACTAGTTTTCTTGTTATTTTCAGATTGACATAAATGTAAATTGATCCCTACTTAGTTCTCGAGTTGCGGAGACAATATTATAAGGGTAATAATTCAAATTTTGGGCTTTTTTTAGTAATGTTTATGTCATATTTTTAGTTCTTATTTTTGTAGATCATAATACAAAGAAGAAATGAAATAATTTAATTATTTCAATAAAAACAATGAAGATCAATAAAATAGGTCAAATGCTCCTAGTGATATCCACACTTCAAGTTCAAAAACTCTTTCTAAGATAAAAGAATTAAATTTGAGATGATACTCTGTCTTCATTTTGCATAAATACTCCTTGTTATGAATATGACTATGAAAAGCGTATTTCAATGTGAGAATCACATTGACTAACAAGATGAATTCAGAGAGCTTTATATAAATTCATGTTAACCTATTTTTGGCTATCAATGAGAATTAAAGTTTGTCAATTTTAATGTTCATAATTCTTACATTCTTTTATAGCTTGAGTACCATAGAAAAGACTAGATAATACATAAATCATACTATATATTTTATATAGTACATCGAAGTATCGCGCATTCATTGTTAAATGTGTTGTATCGCTAATCCTGACAGACATAGCTCAAACATGTACGCACAGTTGCATGAATATCTGTTTGATCAAGAATCTTCCGACCTTCTGCTGGGTGAGGCACCGTAAAATCTCCAAATGTTTCTTCCTTGTCTCTTCCTCAAGATCGTACCGTGACCGCTGAAAAAAGAAAGGTACTTTGGGTTATATGAGTACTTATTTTGCAGTAAAAGAAATAAACTTGTACCAGAAACATTAAAAAGGAGTAAAAAGATTTAACAGTTGAATAGCTTCAGCAATAGATTAATGTTGAACAGCTTCAGCAATAGAATGGTACAGAAAGAGGAGGGGCACTTGCTAGCAGTAAAAAGGAACAAAATCACATATAATTGGTATAGCTCAAGCAGCAAGTCTTTAGATCTGTATACAGGTTTGCAAGTATTAAAAAGTTTTCCAGGGATGACAGTTACGAGTATAAGCAAGTTCTAATGAATAGTCAATCTAAATGTGAAGCCGATCGAATGTAATTATCATCAGCAGAATCAACACCATGACAATTGTATGGAAGTTTTTAAAAAGTTTATTATTTCTGTTTAGACAAGCAATTGTATCACTATATAAGCAGAAAGCCAACAATATAAGATACCACAAAGATCATTCAACAAATTCTTCTTCTTCTGTTTCGGTTTTCTCTCAATTTCTCTCTCAACTTTACATGGTATCAAAGCTTCGATCGGTCAACAAACAACACACAGCAAAGTGCGCCTGCACAAACTACCTCTTTTTCCTCTTCATCAACAGAGAAGCAACGAGGGATTCAATCACAGCTGATTTCAAATAATCTCACCTTCAACTTTCCAATAAAACATGATCAAAACAAGTTTCTCTACTGGCGAGCTCAAGTTCTACCTATGATCAGAGCTTTCGATCTGGAAAGCTTTATTCTAGAAGTGAAAGAGAGTCCTCCAAAGTATGTTGAGATGGGAGATGATGTATCTGGCGAAGGAGCTCCAGTTATCGACCATGAATACGTGACCTGGAAGAGAACAAATCAACTTCTTGTGTGTTGGCTACTTTCTACACTAATTGAATCGATTCTTGGTCAGGTAATTCACTGTGTTTTTGCTTATAAAGTTTGGAGTGCTATTACTCATCTTTATATTTTTTACTCAATCTAGAGATAGAGTTCTTTTTCTCAAAGAGAAATTACATAGTCTCAAAAAAGGCTCTATAAGCATAACTGAATTATGTAGTGAAGATGAGAGGTACCGTTAATGCTTTAGATGTAGCTGGTTTTAGAATGAGTGATTCAGATCTCATAACACAAGTTCTAGGCAGCCTAGGTTCTGAGGTTGATCCTGCTGTTGTTACTATTACTACTAAAGAAGGTGAAGCGAGTAGGTTTGTATGTACTTATTCGTAAATCGTAACAACAGGTTTGTATATACTTATTCGCAAGAATAAAGCCAATGGGACATGCAACTATAATCATACACATTACACAATAAAAGCAACAAAAGGAGAAAGGATGAGAAAAATCTACACAAATCGGTAAAAATCACGGTCCATCCCTTCGGCCAACAAGTCACAGCAAATCCACTAGTGAATTCCAAAGTAGAAGGTTTATGAATCTGCAGCTGCCAGATTTGAAGAATCATATTCACCATCACCAACGCAGTCTATCAGTTGGTGCCCTCTCACCTTGCATTCTCATGATGTCAGCCAGAATGCCATTCTTCCAGGTGATGGTATGAATCAAGAAGTCTTGGAAGGTTAGTCAATTGACTTTAGTTATTTAATATATCGGGGTTCATCAATTATCGAAGTATGGGGTATTTAAACGCACCATTTTGATAGGAAACACACTAACTTTTCAATCAACCAAACTATGTCGATTTGTACCTTTCTCTCTCTCTCTTTATCTCTCGAACTCTCTTATCTCTGCTGATATTTTTCTCTTTCTTCTTATCACCAGTCAATGCAAGAACAGAAGCTAGGGTAGAGAAATGAAAGCTAAAGAGAAGAGAAGAAATAATTCATGGTCTAAGAATATTTTCTCAGTAAACAAACAGGTGAGAAAATATTTTCTTCTTCTTTCTCTGATTTTCTTTTCTAAATTTCTATTTCATTGAATGATTTTAATTTACAAATCAAATGCTATTTATATACAAAGACCTAGAAAGATCTGAGCTGGAAAGTTTGTTAGAGAGTTAATAAATTTTCCCACCTTTTCTAACAACCCTAACAACCTTTGAGCACTCTGATTTAACCATGATCATCATGTTGATGATCATGATTCTCATCCTTCTTGATTGTATGGGTTTTAGCCGTAGAAGATTTTTCTGATGATATAAGCTGACTAGGCTTATCACTAACATCCCCCCTCAAACGAACTGGTGAGAAAACAACGGTGAGTTTGCGTGTGAGATATTGAAACCGAGGAGTAGGTAAAGCCTTAGTGAAAATGTCAGCCAATTGATCAATAATAGGAACATGATTGATCTGAATCTCCCCCTGAACAACTTTATCTCTGACAAAGTAAAGATCAAGTTCGATGTGCTTAGTGCGAGCATGAAGCACGGGGTTACTGGCCATGGCAATAGTAGATAGGTTGTCACACCAAACAGTAGGGATAACTGGTTGAGGAATCCTTAACTCATGAAGAAGAGACTTTAGCCATGTAAGTTCAGCAACCGTAGAGGCAAGGCTTCGATACTCTGCCTCTGTAGATGAGCGAGAGATAGTGTGCTGCTTCTTGGCACTCCAAGCAACAAGATTTGGACAAAAAAAGATGCAGAAACCACTTGGGGACTTGCGGTCATCAGGATTTGATGCCCAGTCCGCATCAGAATAGGTAACTAAATTAAGGGAGGGTACTGAATTAAACCTTGTGAAATGAAGTCCTGCAGTAGTTGTGCCCTGTAGATACCGAAGGATGCGTTTGACAGTCTTTCAATGTTCGTCTAAAGGGTTTTGCATAAATTGGCAAACCCTATTGACAGAATAAGCAATGTCTAGCCGTGTAATATTAGCATACTGTAAGGCACCAACCATTGACCTATATTCAGTCGCATTAGAGACAGAAGAGCCAGTATAGGCAGATAGAGAATTCCCAGTAGCAGCAACTATAGGAGAGGGGAATGGCCGAGCAGTAAGCATGTCAGTCCTGTGGAGCAAATCATTGATATACTTGTGTTGAGAGAGTGAATACTTGTATCAGTAGTAGAAACCTCAATGTCCAAAAAAATAGTTGAGAGCTCCAAGGTCTTTGAGAGCAAAATTCTTGTTCAATTGAGAAACAAGAAGAGAGATCAAAGAAGAGTCACTGCCAGTGATGATAATATCATCAACATATACCAAAAGATAGGTGCAGTGATGATTAGTAAACTTGCAGAACAAGGAATGGTCAGCCTTGGATGAGTGAAAACCTAAGCCAAGTTAAGCCTGTTTAAGCCTATCAAACCAGGCCCTTGGAGCCTGTTTAAGACCATATAAGGCCTTATGCAATTTGCATACAAGAGAGGGATTGGCAGCCACAAAACCAGGGGGCTGTTGCATGTACATATCCTCTGCAATCACCCCATTTAAAAAGGCATTATTGATATCCAACTGTCTTAGAGGCCACCCCTTAGTCACGGCAATTGATAGAATGACCTTTATAGTTGTTGGCTTGACCACGGCGCTAAATGTTTTATGAAAATCAAAACTCTCGATTTGATGAAACCCCTTGGTCACTAGACGAGCTTTATATTTGAGAATAGAGCCATCCGAGTTACGTTTGATACAAAAAATCCACTTGCAACCTATAATTTTTCTGCTAACAGGGGCTGGCACAAGAGACCAGGTCTGGTTTCTTTGAAGAGCATCAAATTCTTCCTTCATGGCAGCTGTCCACATGGGATGTTGGAGAGCTTGATAGGCAGGATGAGGCCCACTCTCAGTAAGATGAGCCAGCAAAATTTTAGGTTTAAAAATACCAGCCTTAGACCTTGTGACCATAGCATGACTGTTACCAATAACAATAGGCACAGAGGGTGCTGCAGTTGGAGGTTGTGGCACAGAGGATGCTGTAGTTGGAGACTATGGCACAGGAATAGGTGTTGCAGCTGGAGACTGTGGCACAGGTGCTACAGCTGGAGACTGTGGCACAGGTGATACAGGTAGAACCACTGTTGGAGCAAAAGTAGATACAGACCCAGTAGGTGATAAAGCAGCTGGGGCAGAGAAATGAAAGCTAAAGAGAAGAGAAGAAATGATTCATGGTCTAAGAATATTTTCTCATAAACAAACAGGTGAGAGAAAATATTTTCTTCTTCTTTCTCTGATTTTCTTTTTTATTGAAAGATTTTAATTTACAAATCAAATGCTATTTATATACAAAGACCTATAAAGATCTGAGCTGGAAAGTTTGTTAGAGAGTTAACAAACTTTCCCGCCTTTTCTAACAACCCTAACAACCTCTGAGCACTCTGATTTAACCATGATCATCATGTTGATGATCATGATTCTCATCCTTCTTGATTGTATGGGTTTTAGCCGTAGAAGATTTTTCTGATGATATAAGCTGACTAGGCTTATCACTAACATGGGAAAATCTTGCAGTGGTTAATTTGGATATTTTCTGGCGGTCATTGGTGAAAGCCCAGTTGCCAAAGTTCCCTCAAATACCAATGCTGCTACATTTCCTTTTATGACTTCGGGATTATTAGATTTAGCTTCATCTCATTATCTTTCTACATTTCCTTTTAGTGGACATGAGAGCAATGTTGACAACGTTCTACCTGATACCCTCTTTGCTTCTCCTACAAAGAAGTCAGCTGAAAGTCGTACCCCCAACTGTTCCATTTTGGCAGAAGCCAATGCAAGCACTGCAGTCACTGATTCTTCTTTGTTTTCTGAAAGTAGCCTGGAAATGCCAACCACCTCTACAACTGACATGGCTTCACATGACTGACAAGGTGCTACCACATTCTGTTGTTATGATTTCCCTCCTGCTTTAATCAATAAGAATAGGAATTAGTGACTCTAATTTACATATATTTCTTCATTTTTTCCTCAGGTTTTATGGGCAAGAAGATATTGTAATGTAGGCAATAAAGGTAAGCATGGCCATCAGGGATAATATAATATAATGGGCAAGAAGATATTGTTGTCAAATACTATGTTTTTAATGTTGGGCATTCTTTCCCTGTTTATTTATGCAGAAAAGTAGAGAAGCGTAGACACAGAAGAATCTTCTAGATGTATAGCCAAATTATACCTGCACTGAAGAGTGTATTAGTAGAGAATATGGTGACAACTGCTACCATCCCATCAATACATACTGCTAACAGCAAATGCATATTTGAATACGTAAATGACAGGTGGACTGATTTAAGTAGGGCTTTTCTCTTTTCTATTCTCTATCTCTGTAAGTGTGTGCTGGACCACACAGACTAATCCAGAACGAAGAATTACAAGTCTTATTACATAGTCATAATATAACTATTAGAAATAGTTATACTTCACATCTTTTTGTTCTTTTACCATCTCTCTTCTGTTCTTTTTTTTCCTTTTTCCTTTTGAAGTAGGGAAATTGAGTCAAATTGAACTGTCTCAATAGGAACAGAACCAAACAAGTTTAAAGCAGCTGAAGCAGGTGTTTTTGTATTAGCTATACCGATTTGGAGACTCTAGTCAGAGAGGGCTGGTTCTATTTTGGTCTCTCTCTATAGAAGTTATTACAGTTGTTTATTTTATGCTAGATTCTTAAACAGACAAAGTAGAGTAGTTTTATATGTATAAAATGTTGGTGGAAAAGAGTGTTCCTTTTTAATATAACCCTCTTAATGTGACTAAAGTTTGCATTAGGAGTGCTATTTTGTCTCCTTTTATTGTTTTAGGATCACATGTGGGCGAAAGGCCACTCCATCACATGGGGGCTGACATTTATAAAAATGGTTTGTCTTCCAGAGTACCAAACTCCTTTCCCTTTCAGTTGATTGATTTGTTTTGTTAGGTTCACATGTATTGGCCTCTTATGCTCTGTCATAGTTTATAATATGCTAGGTGTCCATGTGCTGCATTTGATACTTCTTTTGCTGCACAGTTGTAAATTGCCATCAGTTTCACCCAGCAACTCCAAGTTTTAAGTATATGGAACTATTATTTTGTTCTTTATGCTTTGTTGCACAGGAAATCATAAAGTAGATTATATATATCAGGGAAAAGATCAGCTTTTGTATTGTATATGCATTGTCTCAGTAAAGCTTTTTTGTTATGAGATTTTCGGCTAAAGTTTTTAAGAAAGTCTCTATATATTGAAGGTTTTGATGTGTAATGTTAGCGGAAAGTCAGTTGTTCTTTTGCGGTTGCATAGCTGTGTCTGTTACTAATGGCTCCTTTTTGACTTCTTTGTTGGTTTGATTGGAAAGTTAAAAAAGGAAGTTAGGTGTCCTTCACAGATGAAATTGGATTTTGAAGATGAGGTCTACTGCTTGATATCAGTTTGATGCTGGTTTCTGGGGCTTTTTTTTTTATTATTAGCACTCGTTGAGTCTACATTTCTCATTTTAGGTAGCATTGTAGACTTGTTTTGTACAAATATAATTTTTTTGTCGCTAGTGTAATTCGCAAAGTAATGGTGATTAGGTTATTGATTCTGTCAACACTCATGAAAAACAAGATTGTATACTTGAATTTGATGTGTTACAGTGAAGAGAGTAGGTCAATTTGTTAACATTAATTTTTTTACATTTAAAGGAAAAAAAAAATCCAGCTAAAATAGTTCAGAAAGATAATTTCATGTTATTTTGAAAATTGTTTGAGTTTATTTAAGGGTATAATATTAACTCGTTAAATTCGTTTCGTATTTACGGTCGTGTTAAAGATTATCTATCCCAAATTTTTGTGCATGTTTATTTCACTCCAAACTTGGCCTCAAAATTCAAGTCCCTTGATATTAAATCTGGAGGATTCCTGCACTCGGAGAAAGGAACACATTTTCTCTGGGGTGTTTCATATATGGAGTTGAATTGAGGCATTTATTATTGTAGAGTATAAACAAGAATCCAGTCTAATAGTGCATGTGTGGTATCATCAAAAGCACTTTTAAAAAAGCTACAAGTAATTTTATGTTTATTTTATAGTATTATCAATTATGTCTAGAATGAATAAAATCACTCTTGCAAGGGTACCTTGTAGGTTTCTCTTGTGCATGCAAGAGGCTTTCAAAATTGGGTTTATGAGTTTTGTATTTGAGTTGTGTTTTTGTATAATTATTAAAAAAAAAATCATTTAAACAAAAATAAAAGCACTTTTGAATATAAGTAAAGATGTTAAAGTGTAAATGCGGTAAATTCACTTATAACTTAAGTGTTTAATGCACTTTTCCTTCATATATATATATTATAGCGGTTTGAATCTCATTATTATTAATAAATAAAATCCTTTCATTTGTAGTATGAGAGTTATTTTCTAAAACCGTATTTGTAATGGTTATTTTCGCGGTGTCAATAATAAATATTGGAATTATACTTTCTAAGGTTATTGTATGCTTTTTGTCATCATGATTTACGTACAAAAATATTCTTGAACTCTTCTTTAATGATTTCTAACTTAAATCATTTAGGTTATGGAATATGTATCAACTATCATGTCTGACTTACAAAAATTAAAAAGACGACGAGGGGCTAGTGGGATAAATATCTTGCAAATAAATAATCAAAAGAAGAAAATTTGGTAATTTGAATCAATTCTTTCATGCATACATGTAATGAGAAGAAGAAGAAACTTAAAAGACAGAAAGATCTCTTGATATATATGTTTGCATCAATTGACACCAATTTCAACCCATTTCCATGCATTTTTTATTTTTATTTACCTAGTAGTCTTAGATCCATAAATGGGCATTCGATCAATGAACAATTTGGTGATGTAGTCTTTCAAATACATTGGATTTGTGTATCCATCAACTTCCTTGTAAGTGACTTCCGCAAGGCGTGCAATGTTGACAACTCGAAGGAGAAGTTGCATTGAGACTGCTGTTGGCTTCATGCATTCTTTGTTCATATCCTTCCATGCATTTTCAAACATTACATTAAACGCTTTGACTGTTTCCTCCCTTGAAATGCTGTGTTGTTTCATGTAAGATTCCACGCCGGAGTCAACATGCCCTCTCTTTTGTTCGAACTTCATATATCAAATTTGTAGATGTTAGACATATAAAAAATGAATGATGCCTAATTACATGGGTTGGTTTCACTGAGCTCTATTGTGTCTTGGGTTAAATATAGACAAATTTAATGAGGAAGTTCAAATGTTATTATGTTGGATTATATACCATACAAGATATGTAATAAGGGTTATGCTACTGTACAAATTATGTATAGTTACACTTACATGGGTGATTACTAGTCATTAGATTTTAATCCAAATGTCTACAAAAAATCAAAAGTTTAAAAATTAAAAAAATAAAAATAAATAAAAGAAGATACCAAACAATTATAAAGTTTTTATTTAGTAGCTATTCCCTACCCCCATAACACACAATAGAGAGAATTCCAAAAACATCACTTGAGTTCAATGAAAATATCAAAACAACTCTCAAATTTTGCATTCAAATAAAAACTGCCATAATTGGAGAGATTAGATTTCTTTTCTTTGAGTACTAACACCAATTAAATTAGAAGCTTATCGAGATTAACCATTACAAGTGTAGTTCTAAAAACAATTCTTTCCGCATGAGTGATGTCTCCCTATATATTATTTATTTATTAATAATGATGAGATTTAAACCCCTATAGGCTATAGTATAGGTAAAGGAAAAATATACTATCCACTTGAACTTGAATGAATGTAATGTGTTTGGATGCAAAGGGGTGTTCTGAATTCTCCCTAACACACTAATGCAATATTAATGCAAGTATTTCTATAAAATAATAAATACAAAAAATACAAAATCATTTGATTACCTGGTGAGATGTAATGTCATCCATTAGACGACCAATTTTATATGCAGCTTTGACAACATTGGGGCAAGTCTGCAACCACTGAAATGCATTGAAACCTGCCATTTCCATACCAATAAATGCAGTTGACGAAATTGATAAAGAGCCAGCTGTGAGAAATGCATTCGACATGTATTCATCAAATGTCGGCTCATATCCTTCTTGAAACCACTGTGTTTCTTGCAGGTATCCCCTCACCATCTCTTTCAACTATTTATCAACAAAACATGGAAAACAAAGTTTTAGAAATCCAATCATAAGAGATTTTAAATTCATATAATCTTTCCAAAAAAAAAAAAAAACACTAGAAAATATTACCGCATCCTTTGTACAGGAGACACTGTAAGATCTTCCTTCCTCAGCCACCTCTTTATCCAATTCATCGAATAGATTGAAGATACTGTTATATATAATTTTCATATAATCTGGCAACTGATCAGGAGCACTTTTATCCCACCTCTGTAATGCATCCGTAAAGAGTTTGAGCTCTTCAAGAGTACCATATGAATCATATGTATCGTCTAGAACAGACATCATCTTCAGAAATTTTGTAAATATCAGCCGAGCGCGAGAGTAACAAGGCTCATGATATATTGCAACTGAGCAGAAGTATAGCTCCATTATTCTGTCTCTTATATAGGGAAGTTTTGATGGCAAGTTTAAATCTTTCCACCAACTGCAATTACAAACAAAACAAAACTCACATATTACTCAAAATGGATTTTTGTAATTAAAGTAATGAATATGGCATTAATTATTTTACCTTATGAGTTGGCTAATTTCTTGTTGGTGGAGTAGCTGTAGTTGATTAAAATCTGCTATTGCAAAATTGAGTAGCATTTCATTTTTATGTTGATCTTCTTGGTAGTAAGAGATGTATTGGTAAGTCTCAAGTCTAGGCATGCCTTTGTGGAATGGCATTTCCAGTGCACTTATTATTTGTTTTGACAGATGAAGGCTTGATGATTTTTCTGCCAAGGAAGGGAGATGAGCCTTTGTGAATGCTAGGGCCTCCTCAAGAACATCTTCTCCATCTACTCTCAAATGAGCTGCTTCATATAAATTTAACATTCCCCTTGCGTCGCTGATTAATAATTCTTTGAATTTGCCATCATCCTCCATAAATCTTTCAAACACTTCTGATTCACAATTTATTATATATATTTGTTAGATTTGTAGTCCATAGGTTCTCTTTAAATGATACAACCTTCTTTTTTTTTTTTTTTTTCTAAAAGCTGACACTAAATGGGTTAAATATTACAAATTAAAAGTTTTAAATGGACCAACATATATATATAATTACATTATTTTATTCCATGTTCATAAAATATAGGGTGGAGGTATTTACCAGTGGACATTTTGTAGCCATGCTGTCTGAAAACTCGAAATAGAAGAGCAACAGTGTATAAATCATAATTATAATCCTTCAGTTCAGAATGAGCTTTAAATATATGATTTAGTTGTTCGTCAATCTCAGCCTCGAAGTGATATGACACACCAAGCCGACATAATGAGTTGATCAAATTGACCTTCTTTGCTGGATCATCTGTAGGAGCAATTAACATTTCCTTCACCTTATCTTTCACCTCTTCTAATTGCCTACCATATGATTGATCAAATACCTACCAACACATAGAAAATGAAGGTAACTTTCATTGATAGTGTTCCTCTAAATTAAACAAGATGAAATATTTTGTGTTTATAAAGTATATAAGTACTGATATCTTTTCAATGAAATTTGATTTCCGATCCTTTCATTTTTATTGTCATTATCCTGCGATCATTAAACATGCTGTAAAATTTTTTATAGGGTAAAAGGAATGTAGGATGTGATAGATCTACTTACAGAGACACGAGAGGCAGTAGAAGTAAAGCAAGTATCGATATCTTTCCATATGTTACGAGGAAAGTCTGCCAATGGACGAAAACTTTCTTTGTCATTGCTGCTACTCTTGCTTGCTAAACATGCTGGCAATCGGCCTTTACTTGCTGCCTTATAATTTGTGCAACAAGGTACGCTAAGGCCCCATAATATATTTGGAGGAAATTTTGCCAACGGAAACTGCTGTATTTTTGGTGCTACAACTGCTGCGACCTTTGTCATTGGTTTCGTTATTGGAATGGACGAAATTAAGTGTTCTATTTATAGAAAGAATACCATCTTTGTTTGACAATTGCAATAATTGGAGATCATTGAATTCAAAATTAATTCAAGTTATATATACCTAATAACAAAAATATTTAGACACCGACCAATAAAACACTTTAATAAAATAAGGTCTTTTACCTTAGTGGTTGGAGGCTTCAAAATCCTCCAAGTCACCAATGTTCAAATTCTTGTGTAGACATGTAAATATATATTTCTACAATTGTCCATAAAAATACAATTGTGTGCGTAGACCTCTCCCTCATATTGGGAGTAGACTCCTCCCGTTGTTGGGAGTAGTTGTCCGGATCATTAGTCCTAATATTTACCGTCTCCCGTTGCTAGGAGTAGTTGTCCGAACCGTACTTGTATAATTTAATATTGGTTGGTCCCGATAGTTCTTTGATTCGTAAAGATGTCAAATTTTTAAAAAAAAAAAAACTATTTAATAAAATGTCAATCATTCAATTCATTCTTGTTCAAACCCATAAATATTTTTTCATATAAAAAAAATAAAAATATTATTTTTATTTGTTTTCTCTCTATCTTTTTTTCTCATTGGATTCTAATTATAATGGCACAATTTATTTGTCAAATTACATTTTATATCAATTTCTTTCATTTCAGTTATGTTTAAATGAATGAACAATTAAACAATCATAATTAGCAAACTATAGTATAATTATGAGCTACATTAGTCACACATGCATGCTCATGTGGGTTAAATGTTTATGATTTGTGGTGGTAGATATATAATTATTTTATTAATCAAATTAGATACTGTATGACCGTTCAATCAAGGTCCAATAAAAGTTGTTTTCGGATGTGTGTCTCTCTAGAATAATCTGATTAGAATTAGAACCCATTGATGTAATTAATCTCAACTAAATGATAAGACTTGTAATTAAGCTTTATTATTATCACAATTATTATTGAGATAATAAAGCAATAAAGAAGTTGTGAATCTCGTGAATGGTGAATGGTGTCTTGAGTCCTAACCACCCATACTTTAACATTGTTTAGGAATGTATTATGTCTTTGATCGTTGATTGAAAGTGTTCTGTTAGCCATGTCTACGGAGAGACTAATAGATTAGTTGATGGTTTGATTGTCTTAGGTCTTGATCTAGTGCTGGATACTCACTTTTTGGATAACATGCCTACCCAGGTTGATGTGTTATTTGATGATGACTGTAAATAAATTATAGTGGTTAGATTGGTGACTGACTAATTTTAATTTTTCTTTTCTGTTTTTTGTGTTTTTGGATTGTGCCCTCTTAATTATTAAAAAAAATAAATAAAGCAATAAAGAGTGTACGTATATTTAGGGCACGTTTGGTGAATTAAGGCGGTGTGGTCCATATAATTTGATTTTCAAAGAATCAGAAGCAAGTCAATTAAAGCGGCCAAAATCCCAGTGAATTTAATTTACCCAGCGGCTAGATCAATTATTATTAGTACGTCAGAAAAGTAATTGTCGCTTTTTGTTTATTTATAGAGTCACGTGGCTTAAAAGATTATAACGGACGTTAATGTGTAGATTTAAAATATAAAAATATGTACAAATTTTAGTGTGTTATAAAATAAAATAAAATGATAATAATAAAAATAAAAAGCAATAACAGAATATTGAAGTAAAGAGGAGCAATAACTGTAGAAGCAGAGAATGACAAAATAGGCGCACGTAAAATAAGAGAGGAGAATTGATTTGTAGAGAGAGAAGCTTTTGTATTTCTAATCTCTTCACAAATGAGAAAGAATGTGGTATATATAGAAGTTTCCACCGTCCCACATACATTAAATATTAATAAGAAGAATCTTAGTTGTATATCAGTATTTATTGTCTCCCACTTACAGCATACTTTTTAATGGGTGGAAATCCATATATGCAACATAGTGAATATATATTATGCACAAGCAAGTCAATAAAGCACCATTATACACTTTTTGTGTGGAAAATCCCATTTAATTTAATTTTTAAAGACTTGAACAGGTGGCCAGATAGATCAATCATTATTAGTAAAAATATTATTAAAATTCTCTCTCTAATTTAGTACTGTTAAATTTTTTTTTTTAATTTTATTTATGGTCAAAATAATTCTCATAATTTTATTTTATAACCAAAATCCCTCTTACCGTCAGTTTTAATTACCAAATTACCATTGACCATTAACTTTTCAGTTAAAAATATTATTAAAATCCCTCTCTAATTTGGTGTATTAGTCAAAATCTCCCTTTAAATTCATTTATGGTCAAAATTCCCCCTAGTTTTATTTTATAGTCAATTTTTCCACTACGGTCAGTTTTAATTACCAAAATACCTTTAACCATTAACTTTTTGTTAAAAACTTTAAGACATCAACACCAAGGGCGTAAAGGTAAATATCTATATATATTAAACTAAAATATTTTAATTTATAATATTAATGAACATTTATCGTCCATAATATAATGGACAGTAGAGATCAAATATAAAATATTAAAAAATTAAAAAATTAAAAAAAATGGATCTATGGATGGTGGAGATAATAAACACAATATTTTTATAAAAAAAATACGTAAAATATTTAATTTAATATTTTTAATTTTTAATTTTTTTAATATTTAATTTAATATATTTTTTAAAATACAATATTCTTTTTTAATTTTTAATTTTTAATTTTTTTAATATTTATATTTGATCTCTACCGTCCATCATATGATGGAGGGTAGAGATTCATTGATATTATATATTCAAATATTTTAATTTAATATATAGAGATATTTATCTTTATATCTTTGGCGACGTAAAGTTTTTAACAAAAAAGTTAATGGTTAAAGATATTTTAATAATTAAAACTGAGATAGGGGGAAATTGACTATAAAATGAAACTACGGAAGAGATTTTGACAAAAATAAAACTAAGTGGTGATTTTGTCTAATACACCAAATTAAAGGGAGATTTTAATAATATTCCTAATAGAAAAGTTAACAATCAATTATATTTAGGTAATTAAAACTGACGTAGGGGGGATTTTGGCTATAAAATGAAAGTATAAGGGGATTTTGGCCATAAATGAAACTAGAGGGGAGATTTTGACGAATACATCAAATTATAGGAGGAGATTTTAATAATATCCCTTATTAGTATGTCTGGAAAGTAACTGTTACTGTCGAACATCTACTTATAGCTCAAGTGGTTAGTGCACCTCCCTCCCACCTCAGTGGTGAGGGTTCAATTCCCACCATATATATTTACAAGCATTCGTGGGTAGTTTTCTCTTCTTATTGTGGGAGTAGATGTCTCCCGTTATGGGAGTAGATATCCGAATCGCAAGTTTAATAATTGATCTCGGCAGGTCCCGATAGTTATTAATCTTGTAATTGTACCCCCTTTAAAAAAAGTAACCTTTACTATCGGAAAGGGATCTCCCCGCACTTTGTTTATTTATTGATAAAGATGAGATTTGAACAACTACAACAGATGTAAATGTGAAGTGTACTAACCATTTGAAATATAAGAATATATAGAAAATCTCATTTAATTTTGATAATATATATTATGCACAAGAAAGTCAATAAAGCACCTGATTGTACAATTTATGTTTGATATCTAAGGACCAATAAAATTACGCCATTTGGCGCACAGTACAGAAAAGACTTTAACCATTTGACCAGTTGACTAAAGATCCAAACAGACGGTCGGAAATGTAACAATATTCAATTTCCAATCAAACGCTTAAATCAGTCAAATCAATCAATCGGACAAGGCTGTGTCAGGAACAGTATAGTTGCAGTAACCTCCATTGCAATAAAAGGAGCCGTGGGACCAGAATGAGGTAAATTTTTTCTTGACTCTTAAAACTTAGGGTTTTTATCTAGCGATCGAGGTGTTATCTTATCTGTTTCTTAAAATTTCATTTGATCGTCGGAGGGTGACCACCGACAAGAAGTCGGTGCCTCTTTTCACACCGCTCTCTTTTGTAGGATCGGTGATTGAAGGGTCGACAAGTTCAAAGCATCAACATTAGGCACTAGAAGGAGGGGATAAGTTTCCAGCCCTTCGCGAAAACAAAATGAATCCAAAAGACCAGAACTTGCCAGATATGAATACGGAGTAACAACCTCATCCATATGGGGGAAACCAATCTGATCCCCCTCCTCCCTAGCATGAGTTTCCCCAGTACATTCAATACCGTCCTTAACAACAAGAAAATCCATAACCACAATATATAGATCCTTATTATGGAGCTCCTCTATAGCCAAATTACTATCCGTATGGATATCCACCGAATTACTGTCCTGCCCAACTAAATCAGCATCTGCCTCTAACCCAGCAGTTCTTTCCTCCCTCAGTAGAGAATCCGGAGGTTCGAAAATTAGAGACACAGTCTGGGTTCGAAAGTTGGAGACACATGTACAGAATTTGACTTAAAGCTTAGCTCGACTTATCGACATAATGGAAGCAAGAAATCGAGGAGACTCCGACAAGGCAGTCTTCAGAGCAGCTCACGACGCTCAAGGTCCAGGGATTCTGAGACAACCGAGGCGAGAAGGTATAGATTTGAACCTCCCAATTGGTGCAGGGGCTTGGAGAACAACGGGGGCCTCCAAATCCTGGGAGGAGCGAGAAGACTATGTCCCCGACCAGGAGGATGGACGGAGAGTCAGACACCAACTTGATATACCTCGCGATCCCCCGAATAATGACTTGGATCCTCGACTGTGGTATCTAATGGACCAGGTGGAAGATTTACAAGAGCGAGCCTATGGAAGAGATGGTATTGCTCGGAGAAATAGGAGCGAGAGAGCCCATTCAAGAAGGAAATATCTGCCGTCGAAATAGCGAACCACGTGAAAATACATAGGAAAGATATGTGTGGGTACAATGGAACTAGAGACCCAGATGATCATCTTGACGCTTACCTGGATTGGATGAATATGTAGGGGCATCTGACGCCCTGGAGTGTAAAATATTCCCCTTGACCCTTATAGGGGATGCAAGAAAAAATGTAGATAAGTGGACTCCAAAGGCAGAGTATATCTAGCTTTGCTAAAATTTAGAGAGAATTTAGGAGTGGGGTTTGCCGGTAGTAGACGGCGCAGAAGGCATATAGTACACCTTACCTCGGTGAAGCAACAACCGGGGGAAAGCCTACAAGATTATGTTAAGGGATTTCAGGAAGCCACCAGACGGGTCCATAATTTCAGTGAGATGGCACTTTGATGGCGTTCACTGAGGGTCTTCAAGATGGTCACCTATCATGGTCGTTGTCAAATAATGGACCGTCCTCCTATAGGGAGTTGATGTAAAAAGCCGAGAAGTATGCAACTGCTGAGGAGATTAGCGGAGTAAAAGCAAAGCTGAAGAAACTTCCTCTTCTGTGAACCCCAGAAGGCCTTAGTTTAACAAATCTAATGGGAAGTGAAAGGTTTAGGAGAACAATGGTTAGTTTAACACCGGGCAAACAACTCGCAGGGGGAGGATACAGAAGAGCAAGTTTGACACCCCTTTGAAATTTCCTCAGATGGCCAGGTCCCATGCGAAAGCCCTCAGAGCAAAGAGTTCCTAAGAGGTGATGTGAATTTCACATAGATCATGACCACGAAACTAAGAATTGCTTCGACTTGAAAGAATAAATTAAGGAACTCTCGAAATGGAAAGCTACAGGAATGCATTCAGAAGCAACCCTATATGAAGATTCAAGTTGTCGAGGATAGAAGACATGTGACCAAAAGGCCACACCCGGATGACAAAGAACCGATCAATTGCATAATTCAAGACTGAGTCTCGGTGGGGACTAGTACTTCTACTCCGGAACCCACCAAGGACGTTTGCATTGCAGGAAAGCCCTCAATTACCAACCGAGTGGGGTCCTATTACCTTCTCCCCAATAGACTCTGTATGTGTAAAATATCCCCATTACAACGCCTTGGTGATATCAGTTAAAGTGTCCAACTGAACTGTGAAGCGGGTATTAGTTGACCATGGAAGCTCAACAGACATAATCCACTAGTCAGTAGTCGAGCAGCTGGGGTACAAGATTGAGCGGCTCTAACCAATTGGGTATTGCATCAAAGGGATCGGTGGCCACAAGACCTGGCTTGTAACACTGACACGCTCGAACGCGTGGGAATAAATCCCAAGTGCAGGATGCGTCGAAGTAATAAATTTCCGTGAGTACGGAGTCGAATCCACAAGGAAGTGATGGAACTAATTCTATAAACTAGAGATTATAATAGGTAGTGCTGTAAAGTAAATCAAGTTGTGGTTTTTGGGTTTTTTTTTTAATTAAAATGTAATTAACTACTAATGCAATAAATTAAAGCGAGACGGATACGATGGAAGATACTGCTAGGTAGTCTCACGGTTCCAATTCCGAATAAGGAAATATATTGACTATTATGAAGCACGTTATTAACATGATAAGAATAATTCAACTAAGGCCACACCACATTATATTGCTCCCGCAATGGTATGGTATGTGAATTCGGTCAACCACACCTATTGGTCCTAGAGTGCAATTAATCGGAAACCATAGTTAATCTAATGCCTAGGTTAATTAAGTAATTTCTTATCAAAACTAACCCAGTATTGATTTTAGAGTCAATTAAGCTCGATTGCAATCTCAATGATTTCTCATATAATATTACAATAAATATTAAATCGGTTCTCATCACGGGGCATGCAATCTACTTTCGCAATCGCAAAACACCATAAATCAAACACAAAGTAATAATATAATACACTCAAAATCAATATAATCTCTGACAGTAAATATCAAATCGATTCTCATCACGAGGCATGCAATCTACGTTCGTAATCGCAAAACACCATAAATCAAACGCAATAAGATAATGTTCAAATAATCTCAAGGATAATATCATGAAATAATATACAAAATATATTCATCGTCAATAAATCCGAATCCGTTCAATAGTTCCGAAAACTACCTAACAACAAATCTAATCACTCATACAATCTATTAAACATAAAGATAGGAAAAGGGAAGTAATACAACCCATTCGATGAAGTCGAGAATCGAAACCCGCTTGTTTCCCGCTTAGATTCGCCCTCCCTCATTCTTCGTCTTCTCTCCGACGAATCTTCGATGTAATCGCAACTAGAGATGTGTTGGTGTTGTGTGATGTGGAGTTGTGTTTGGGAGGAGCACAAGGGTGAAGGATCACCCTTAGAGGCAGCCAAGTCTCGCCTCCTTTCTGTCCTCTGTCAGCTGGGCGATCTCTTCTTTTTCTTCTTATAGGCAGCCCATTTAGGGCGTGTTTTTCTTCACCGCGACCACCATCGCGACCAATGGTCGCGGTGGCTTGGTCGCGGCCTTCACTGGGCCGCTGGGAATGGCTGCACGCGAGCTGCATCGCGAGGAGGTTTGGTCGCGCTGCCCCTCGCCACCTTCGCTGCTGGACTTTCTTCTTTCATCGCGAGCAGCTGTCGCGCTCGGTCTTCTCGCGCTGCTCACTGGTGGCTTCTTCTTCTGCATCGCGAGCTGCGCCGCGAGGAGGAACTGGTCGCGGTCGAGCTCGCGCAGCTCACTGGTCTGGCATGGGCGACTTCATCGCGAGCGAGGGTGCGAGGTGCAGGTGCTGGTCGCAGTCTGCATGAGATTTATTTTTTTGTGTTTCTTCTTTGGCCAAAACGGCATCGTTTTGGACCAACTCTTAGGGTCCAAAACGGCGCCGTTCCATTTAATCCCAATTCCCTTGGTGCAAAACGCACCGTTTCACTTAAATTGGTGGAACTTTCTGTAATTGCAGTTTCGCCCCAGCAGTTTGCTATTCTTTCACAGATGCTCTTCCCCAAAGTTACTGAATTTACATGTTTTCCCCATAAATATTCAAAATCATTACTGAGGTCCCTAAACCTGCAAACTCAAGGAAAACACATCAAAAGCATCAAAAATACTTGAGAATACAATTAAAAGATACAGTTTAGGGGTCGTAAATATGTAACAAATATTGGTCGATCAAACACCCCCTGACCCAAATCGCTCGGACCAAATCAGGGAGTGTTACTATATACTAAAATCTAACTTTTACTTTATATAAACATAATTTATATCTATATTAAAAACATGTTGAAAGTGGTCAAAATAAATTTATAAAAATCTTGCCAGAGTTTCCTCTGTTTTTTTCTGACTTTCTAAAACCTGTTTACAGTTAAAATTCATAAAATCAACTTCCAAATTCTCAAATCAATTTTGCGTACCCTTCCAAATATAGTGCGACTTACCAACCAATTTATCACAAGAATATATATATATATATATATATATATATATATATATATATATATTCAGATAACATAAGCAGATAATAAAATATTTACATAGCGGAAACTCTTTAAATATATACAAACAGTTTATGTATATGCATGCGGTATCAAAATATATAGACTTATTACAAACGAACTACCAAAATATATGCAGGAAAGATGTGATTCCGGACTCAGTTCTGCAATCTCTACTCTTCTTTATCTTTATCGCCTTTGGAACCTGTGTTACCTGCGTGTGAGAAAACTTTATTGCTTAGTGGATGTACACAAAATTGCATATACTAATATACTATATCAAATAATTCAATCTATTTATTGAAACTATAAATAACAAATATATAAACAATATATGGGGCTCGTTTCAAATCAAATCATAAATTCAAAAAGTACCATATTCAAAATCAATCAACAGACAAATTCTTCATGATTTCTCAACTGCTTTCATATAACAAATCAGTTTTCAGACTGGGCTCCTGACATACAAAACATAAGTTATCGGATTGGATTACAGGTTGTTCGGCATCGGACACACACCCGCCGAATATCAGATCAGAATGGAACACCAATGGAATAACCCGCTGTAAATGTCCCATGACAAATTCAGAACCCTAGGACTGGCACTTGGGGCCTGCACTATCCAAAGGGTGGTATATATCGGCACAGTACTGTTCAGATAGAAACCCAATTGACATGTCAACCTCCTATATCCATATCTATGCTTATACACATCAGAGCCATTTTACAAAACATTTTCTCAAATCCAATGTCAACATTTTCATTTCTTTCCGAATCATCGAAATCAACTTTCACCGTATTCAATTTCAATTCATATCAATATATCTATAGTTTTGAAATTCAAATTTCATCAAATATCATATAACGGAAATATACGAATATATTTCGAAATCAATAATCACATCAAATCAATCCAAAAATATATTCAAATGTATTTTATAATTCCATATCGAATCAAAATGCTCCAGAATCAGTTTCCGATACACTTCACAAATATTATATAATTAAATCACTTTCAACAATATATTTTCATAACAATCTTAACATCAAAACGTATTAAAATTAATTCCGAATAGTATTTATATTCAAAATTTCAGATATAATCCTATTTCCTTCTTCTTCTTTCATTTCTCTCTCTTCTTTTCTCTTTTCTTTCTCTCTCGTTTCTCTGTTCTGTTCTTGTTTGAGAGCTTTTGCTCTATTTCAATTCTGTTTTATGAAGCTCCACCACTTCAAAATCGACTTGGTGCTATTTTTTTTTACAATTTTTGAGCCATCGCGACCGCGTACCGCGAGTGGTGGTCGCGTCGCTCAGTCGCGATGCTCACTGGTCCAAATTCTGCATTTTCATCGCGAGCAGCTACCGCGATCCCTGGTCGCAATGCTCACTGTCCAATTTTTCACCATTTTTCTTCGTGCATTGTTTTCGACCATTCAAATTGGTCCATTTGGAAACTTAAAAATATACATACATTTAATTACATTTTCTGCCCCTCAAATCATAAATATCATATTCACATACTCAAGATTAATTCAACCATACTTTTCATATTTATTCGAAATTAGGGATGTTACACGGCCCCTTGGAGAAATGGATTTGCCAGTTAGATTCAATAGTCGCCATTTGGTTCGCACTATTTGGATAACTTTTCAGGTGGTCGACATACCTTTTCCCTTCAACACACTGATTGGCAGACTGACGTTGTACAACCTGAAAGCAATAAGCAGTGTGTAATGCATAAAAATTAATTCCCCACCGAAGAGGGTAAGGGTGAAATGACAGCTGATCAAGACGAGTATAGGTGGTGTATTGAGAATTTGAGATAGATCGGAATGTTGTTGCTTTCTATAAGAACTCATTGGTGGCAACTAGGGGTGGGCATGGTTCGGTTTTGGGTAAAACCAACAAAAACTGATAATTGATCAGTTTTTGAAAAAGCGAACCAAATCGAGAACCGGGAATAAAGTGAACCGAACCATACCAAACCGAATTGGATCGGTTTAATTTGGTTTGGTTTGTTTGGTTTGTGGGCCTATTGGACAAAAGTTAGTATACTTAAAAATTGTGGTTGTTGCAAAAACATAAAAACATCAAAAATTTATTAAGTCATTGTACATCTAATTCAACATCATAAGAGTCAGGAAAACATTCAACTACAAGATCTTCAATGAAGTTGTCAACTGTCATGACAAAAACTATCTCAACATAACTTAGTTTGAGTAAAACCACACTTGATCAGCTCCTAAAACAATGCAAATAATATAAGATAATTCAGTGACAACTATGATAAGTTTTTTGGTCTCCTTATCTCATTCTACAATGATGCTGCATATATATATGTAATATAAAACTAAAGAAATTTCCCTGGTTTTTCATCCCAACCATATAATCACTGACAAAAACCCCAATTTAACATGGAACAAAGGTGCATAATCTAAAAACAAAACACCGAAAAGCATCTTTATATTCATTACATTTGAACATTATATAGCAAAGTTAAAATTATCAACATGCAATCTGTACCTCTGCACATTGAAAGCTACCATAGAAGCAGCCAGAATAGCATCAGAACCAGTCCCCAAATCAACCTATAATCCTTGTCTCAATTCTTCATTATTCGAAACCGCATCACGCGCCAAATTAGCCAGCAATTTAGTCTTTGGTATCGAAATAAAGACCCCTTCTTCCACATCCAACACCAACTCCCTCCAATGCCCAAATCAACCCATAAAAATTGAAGTTTTCAGCATCAGTTGATGTAACATGAAATAAGCAGGCTTGCTGAATCAGAAACCCTAAAAGAGCAGCAACCAAGCTTGCTACCAGCAAGTTTTAAACACAGCAAATATAATCAATAGAAAGGATAATTAGCACACAACAAATACGTTTAACTAATACAACAAATATATTTAAGTTTTACAAGAACTTAAAATCAGAAACACAGCAACCAAAATAATAAACGATCTGGAGATTAATACATACTAGGTGCGAGAGGCTAGTTTGGACAAAAAGGCTGGTCTAGAGGTGGGGCGCTGCGTTGAAGAGGTAAGACTGGAGGTGCGGTGCTGCGTTGAAGATGTGCGACTGGAGGTGCGGAGCTGCATTGAAGAGGTGAGACTGGTACTGAGGTGCTCCGATGAGTTGAAGACTGGTGGTGCGGTGCTCCGTTGAGTTTGGTGGTGTGGTGTGGCACTGCGTTGTGAGTTTTGAAGAGTTTTGCATTTGGGCAAGCGAGGATGAATGAAGAGGTTAGACTTATAGTTTTTTTTTTTTTTAATATAGTTGGTTGGCTGGTTCGGTTTACGGTTTGGTGCTCCAAACCGTGAACCCAACCAGTTCGGTTGGTTTTGAAAAAAACTAACCGAACAGAACCAACTAAAATCGTTGAACCGGTTTAAAACCGTCCGATTCGGTTTGGTTCAGCAGTTTCATGGTTTGGTTCGGTTTTATACTCACCCCTAGTGGCAACGGTGGATAGCCCGTCGGTATCATGAAGAAAACGTTATCGGAGGTCGAAACGTACACCAATTGGAGTGTTTGCGGGTCTCCAGAATGATTTGAAGTTTGAAGAAAACGAACTGACAAGCTTATGAAGGGAGTTTCAAAAAACATTTGATTATCGTATAACATGCGGAATTAGGTTTCAACAATTTTTGTTTAATTGAAAAACTATTTTTCAATTAGGAACGAGTTCCTATATATACACAAAAACAATTCCATGAAAGTACATACCTTTTTTCTTGATTTTCGTTTTCTGATTCCTCGATCTACCACCAGATCTTCCGAGCTATGACCCGTGGTCTGACAACGCGTGTGTGGGTACGTAACGACAAGAGATGGAAGTCTCGTGAAAAGAACGGACGGAGAATCTCTTCTCCCTAGGGCTGGCCGAATCCTGCAAAAGAGGGGAGAGTCAGAAAAAATATTTTTCTCTTTTCTTCTCTCTTTGGTGGCCGAACTCTCTTTCTTTTTCACTTATGTGTTAGGTTAATTTTTCCTAGCTATATAACAATTATATAGTAGTCCTTTAGGGTTTTAGTTTGACCAAGTCAAAATAGGATTCTAAATCCTATTTATTTTTGGTCTCCCTAAAGACTTGAACCTGTGACCTTTTGGACTATTAAAATAATCTAATTATTTTAATTCTTTTGTCCTATTCATTATTTAATCACATGACCTCATATTTAATAAATAGAATTAATAATTTATAATTATTAATTTCTATTATTTTATTAAATATTTAATTAATTAAATAATCACATTATTTAATTATTCTCTTTTATTTAAATCGTATTACTTTCGTAATACTATTAATTGGACCATCCAATTAATCTACTGTGACCGTCGTTACTAACAACCATAAAGGGCTAGCAAGAGGACCTAATGGACCCACAGTTTTGAGCTCCAATAATATTTAGTAATATTAATTAAAACTCTTTAATTAATATTTCACGATTATTAACCTCGGAATCATTCCACTAAAAACCTAAGGCTGCATTATCAGAACTGTAGACGTGTTTATACAATCCGAAGTCTCAGTGTCCATTGATATAGCTAATTGCATATAGTGTGATCCTCCACAAATAGTTCATAACTAGAGCTGGGTCATAAAGTCTATTATACCCCTCTAGAAATATCTTTTCCTTTAAGTACCATTGATTCTCTAATGAACAATTAAATCCTATCTTTCTCACGGAAGAAGGAGAGTGCTCATAATCATTCAAGCCCTGAATCAACCCATAAGGGAACTACTTATCTACTTTAATCAAGAAAGAGTGGATTCCACTATTGTATTCAAACCTTCCCAGCCACAAGCCAAACTGCAACTCCAAGATACGGAGGTATTAGTCGAGATTCTCATCAACCTCACTCATGATAAATCAAAAGCCACGATTCAACCTGAAAGAGTCGATAAGACACTCAGGATTAAGATCACCTATAAATAGCCATCGTTTATCGATTATATATAAATCTCATCTACTAACGGATCTTGGTGAGAAATTCATATAAATCGCGGCCCAGTCCTATATGATCTCATCATATAAGGTGCCTTCATTCTCATGTCAACTACATGAGCGGTCTAGGATAAAACCACCGTACTTTACAGAATGGACCGCAGCAGTAGATCAATCACAAACAAAGTACTCAGCTTTGTTCGCTCTCTACGAACTCTTTAGATTACACGTCTCAAAATGAATCCTCTTTGTATATGACCATCATATACTCATTATGAGATTACATCTTGCAATGTAGGATGTTCTTGCATAATACGAATGTATTACTGAATATAAAACATTTATAAACTTGAATGATAATCTGAATAATTCTTATTATTGTCTTTAACCATTTACAATTACAAGCTTTAGGGCATAAATCCCAACAGTATTCAAAGTTGTGTTCTTTAGGTTGACAAGGACCCTTTTGTATATATGCTCTTCTAACTTCATCTCGAATATTAGGATGGTAATTAGAAATTGGAGGTCGTAAACCAGAATCTGTAGGAAGATTGGACAAGTCAAAACCTACTTTTCTTTTCTTCTAACTACCATCATCTATTTTTCGAGGTGTTGATTTCAACGGCTTGGTCAAATATCTGTCCATATCTGTTGTATCATACAATTAAAGATAGAAAATAAAATTATGTCATTCGAATAAATTAAAATTCTGTAGAAAGAAAAAAATTGATTTAAAAAATAAAAAAAATAAAATTGAGGATAATTAGTGGAACACGCACAAGAACTAGAGACAAAATACTTTAAAACTATTAATATAAGTTAAATTAAAATAATACATTTATTGAGTGGCGCTTTACTGAAAGTCTGGAAGAACGCAGAGTAAACAAAAAATAATTTACTATTGAAAAAGACATAAAATCGTAAAGTTGTAGAAGACTGAATAAGAAATAAAATCTTAGTAATATGTAGAACTGTAGAAGACAAAATCGTAGAAACAAAATCTTTTACTATTAAAAAGGGAAAAAAAAAAGGAAATTTAAAACTTGGTTTCCAGGTTTTAAATTTGGAAGGTTTTGGGCTTATTGGTTTCCAATAAAATAAAAAACCAAGTTTAGCAATAATAATACACTCATACTAGTACAAAAAACCAATAGAGTTTTATTGAATCCAATCAATTATTATAGAAACCAAGTTTGCCCTTTAGAGACCAATAAAATAGCTTATTGGAATTTTTTTAGCTCAGTGGGGGCTTGAGACCCCATTGGGCTTTATGTAGCTCCGTCCTTACTCTAAATTAAACAAGATAAAATATTTTGTGTTTATAAAGTAAGTACTGATATCTTTTCAATGAAATTCGATTTCCGATCCTTTCATTTTCATTGTCATTATCGTGCGATCATTAAACACGCTGTAAAATTAGTAAAGAATCATTGGTCTGGATCATTGGTCTGGGTATTTACCCCTCCCATTGTTGGGAGTAGTTGTCCGGATCATTGGTCCTGGTATTTACCGTCTCCCGTTGCTGGGAGTAACTGTTCGGACCGTACTTATATGATTTAATATTGATTAGTCCCGATAGTTCTCTGATTCGTAAAGATGTCAAATTTAAAAAAAAAAAAAAAAAACTCTGAAATAAAATGTTGGTGACCCCAAGTAGGTATGGTCCATATAATTTAATTTTCAAATAATCAGAAGCAAGTCAATTAAGGCGGCCAAAATCCCAGTGAATTTAATTTTTGAAGACTGACCCAGCGGCTAGATCAATTATTATTAGTACGTCGGAAAAGTAATTGTCACTAGATCAATTGCCCATAAAAATATAATTGTGTGCGTAGACTTTTCTCTCATATTGAGAGTAGACCCCTCCCATTATTAGGAGTAGTTGTCCGGATCAATTTATTTGTCAAATTACATTTTATATCAATCAATTTCTTTCATTTAAATTATGTTTCAATGAATGAACAATTAAACAATCATAATTAGTAAACTATAGTATAATTATGAGCTACATTAATCACACATGCATGCTCATGTGGGTTAATGTTTATGATTTGTGGCGGTAGATATATAATTATTTTATTAATCAAATTAGATATTGTATTACCTTTCAATCAAGGATCCAATAAAAGTTGTTTTCTGGTGTGTGTCTCTCTAGAATAATCTGATTAGAATTGGACCCCATTGATGTAATTAATCTTTATTATTATCACAATTATTATTGTGATAATAAAGCAATAAAGAGTGTATATATTTTTAGGGCACGTTTGGCGAATTAAGGCGGTGTGGTCCGTATAATTTGATTTTCAAAGAATCAGAAGCAAGTCAATTAAGACGGCCAAAATCCCAGTGAATTTAGTTTACCCAGCGGCTAGATCAATTATTATTAGTACGTCAGAAAAGTAATTGTCGCTTTTTGTTTATTTATAGAGAAGGACGAGAGTCACGAGACTTAAAAGATTATAACGGACGTGAATGTGTAGATTTAAAATATAAAAATATGTACAAATTTTAGTGAATATATATTATGCACAAGCAAGTCAATAAAGCACCATTACACACTTTTTGTGCGGAAAATCCCATTTAATTTAATTTTTAAAGACTTTGAACCGGTGGCCAGATCTCATTATTAGTAGGAATATTATTAAAATTTTCTTAATAATTTAGTGTACCGTTAAAAATTTTTCTTAGTTTTATTTATGGTCAAAATAACTCCCATAGTTTTATTTTATAACTAAAATTTCCCTTACCGTCAGTTTTGATTACTAAATTACTATTGACAATTAACTTTTCAGTTAAAAATATTATTAAAATCCCCCTCTAATTTGGTGTATTAGTCAAAATCTCCCCCTAAATTCATTTATGGTCAAAATTCTCCCTAGTTTCATTTTATAGTCAATTTTTCCACTGCGGTCAGTTTTAATTACCAAAATACCTTTAACCATAAACACGATATTTTTATAAACAAAATACGTAAAATATTTAATTTAATATTTTAATTTTTAATTTTTTTAATATTTATATTTAATTTCTACCGTCCATCATATGATGGAGGGTAGAGATTCATTGATATTATATATTCAAATATTTTAATTTAATATATAGAGATATTTATCTTTATATCTTTGGCGCCGTAAAGTTTTTAACAAAAAAGTTAATGGTTAAAGATATTTTGATAATTAAAACCGAGATAGGGGGAAATTGACTATAAAATGAAACTACCGGGGAGATTTTGACTAATACACCAAATTAGAGGGAGATTTTAATAATATAAATAATAGAAAAGTTAACAATCAATTATATTTAGGTAATTAAAACTGATTTAGGGGGGATTTTGACCATAAATAAAATTAGAGGAGAAATTTTGACTAATACATCAAATTATAGGAGGAAATTTTAATAATATCCCTTATTAGTATGTCTGGAAAGTAACTGTTATTGTCGAATATCTACTTATAGCTCAAGTGGTTAGTGCATCTCCCTCCCACCTCAGTGGTGAGGGTTTAATTCCCACCATATACATTTACTAGCATTCGTGGGTAGTTTTATCTTCTTATTGTGGGAGTAGATGTCTCCCGTTATGGGAGTAGATATCCGGATCGCAAGTTTAATAATTGATCTCGGCAGATCCCAGTAATTATTAATCTTGTAATTGTACATCCTTTAAAAAAAAAGTAACCCTTACTATCGGGAAGGGATCTCCCCACACTTTGTTTATTTATTGATGAAGATGAGATTTGAACAACTACAACGGATGTGAATGTGAAGTGTACTAATCATTTGGAATATAAGAATATATAGAAAATCTCATTTAATTTTGGTAATATATATTTGATCGGTCGATAATTGTTATATTTTTACACCCTTTGAACCGTGTCTTTTGATTGTATTTTCGAGTATTTTCGATGTGTTTGATGTGTTTTGTGAGATTGTGCAGCTCCTAGGTGATTCCTGTAAATTAACGCGAATATATTATGAATCGAGCTCAAAACTGTGCATTTTGGATACCTTGCTTATGCAACCAACTTGCATGCATGAGAGAGCATCAAAGCCACCTTGCAAGGAAGAAGTGCACCAAAACCAGCTTGCACGTGAAGAAGAAGAATTGCAGTCCAGCAAGTCCCACGACCTCCAACCGTGACCTGTGGTCGCGCCAACAGCTCGAGTGCGAAGAGGAAGCATCAACCAGGGAGCACCGCTAGCACCAGACGCGACCAGTGCTCGTGCTGGACGCTCGTGGCAGTAGAGATCAACCAATTCTAGTAGGCAACGCGAGGAACCACTGCTACCAGCTTGCTCGTGTTGCTGATAGCGTGAGAGAAGAAAGCTTGTACCAGATTGGAGCGCGACTAGTAGATGCGACCAGTGCTCGCAGGAGGAGCTCGCGCGCGCAATGAAGAAAATATTTCAGGGACCACCGCGACCTGGTGCAGCGACCACCTGTCGCGGTGCACCGGTCGCAATGGCTTAAAAACCTGATGCCCTAGGTCCGCCTATTTAAGGAAAACGCAGCAAATTTTTGGATGAGGTCTTGGATAGCTTCAAGTTTGACCTTAACACCATTCTTCATCACTTTTCATCACCAAAAACACCAACTATCATCACAAATCATCAACACAATATTGGTTTCATGAATTGCTTCGAATATTCATCAAGGAATACGAAGATTGACGGAAAAGAAGTCTAAACCGGAAATGAGCGGATTTCAATTCTTGACATCATCGAATGGGTTGTATCACATCCCTTATCTTGTCTTTTTATTGATTTGATAGCATTAGTGGCTAATTTTGTTGTTAGGTGGTCGTAGGAACCATGAATGGATTTTGGGATTTATTGACTATCAATATATTTTGAATTTATTGATGAGATATTGAATTTAGAGTTTTATTTTATATATTACAGTTTATTCTTGTGCTATGCATAACGAAAGTATATTGCAAGTTTCTTGAATATTTGTAATATTGATTGCGGTTAACTCTTGGTCAATGCATCACAAAAGTGGTTTGTAGGATTCTCGATTAATCGTGATAATGATAATATTGTAATCTAGCATGACAATTCATTAGGTTGCAATAGGGCTTAATTTATTCTAAATTCATAATGATGTTAATTTTGATATGAAAATACTAAATTGACCTAGGGATTAGATTAGTTCAGGGTTTTCAATTGAATGCATTCTAGGACCAATAGGTGTGTTCAATTGGAATTATAATACCACTACGTGACCAATATGTATGGTGTGCCTAAACTATTCAATTCGTATCTTGTTAATAAAATACTTCATAGTAGTCAATAAATTACCCCTTATCCAGGATTGGGACCGTGTAACCACCTAATGCCTTCATCCATTGAATTCGTCTCGCTTTATTTTGTGTTTTAGTAATTTGAATTAGTTTAATCAAAACCAAAAACCAATTGATTTACTTTTATTGTTGTAGTCAGAATCTTTAGTTTTAAAATTAGTACCACCATTTCCTTGTGGATTCGACACCGTACTCATAGGAATTTATTACTTCGACACATCCTGCACTTGGGTTTATTCCCACGCGTTTGAGCATGTCAAGTTTTTGGTGCCGTTGCCGGGGAAGTGGTTTCGGTTGCTAAGTTTACAAAATTAGATATTTTCTTTCTTAGTTGTTTCTTTTATTTTTATTTTTGATTTCATTTTTGTTAATTTTTTTTATTATTATTGTAATTCTTCTTTGTTTTTGTTTATTTTTTTTAGGTACTTGAGAGTTGAGCATGCATGAGCGGATTGCAGACCATGTTGTAAATGGTGTTTGGGATATGCTATGATGCTTAGTTCGAGTATGACGTCTTGTCTAGACGTTAAATAAAGCACTAGGAGGGAGGTAACCCTTTATTTCCATTTCTTTTTGCTTAATTGTTGTATATTTCAATTTCGTTCATTTTCGCTTTACCATAGAAGTGTTATGCCTTGTGTGAAAATACGAAGTATGGGGGAGTGAAGGTTGGATGAAGTTGATAGTTGTAGATAGTAAGATTGTTTTTCTGTGTTTTGTTTTATGTGTTCGTGTTGTGTTGTGTTGTGTTTGTTGTTTTTCCCTTGTATCTAGGATTTCAACCATTGAGGACAATGTTTATCTTAGGTTTGGGGGTGTTTTTGTCTTCTGTGTGTTTTTTGTGTCGTATTGGTTTATATAGGCTGGAAACCTAGACTTTCCTTATACGTACTACGTTTGGAAGACTTAGGTATAATAATGCCACATACATCAATCTTTTGAGTCTTGAGTGAGTTTTTGTGTTTTGTTTTGTTTGTGTTAGGATAGCGAAACCATATGCATGCTAAATAGATAACTGAGTAATAATATGTGAATGCTTAGGTCATTTGAGTGTACAAAGTTGTTAGCTAGAATAATGCCCATAAGTTTTTGCATCTAATCGTATAGGTCTGATGTCTTTGCATTGTAATATGTGAAAACTTTCAATTAGTAGCCCTGATTAATAGTGGAGACTACTCTTAGTGAGATTTTGAGCTTATTGCATATTCATTATGAGGGAATTTTTGTTTCTACTCTTAAACACTTTTTTGAGCTTTATTGTCATTAGATTGATCTCTATAGGGTTGCATTGGATGTTAATGAACTGCATTATAAAAATCTTGTATGTATATTTTGAATGTTTAATTGAGTAGATTTTGGAGATATGATCCATGCATTGTTGCATTGTGTGTGAACTCCTAAATAGCTTATTTCCTGTCCTTAAATTGTCTACTCCCTATCCTATTCGCGGTCAAACACTCACATATTAGTCTTTTATTGTATGACCTATATTGTCAAAAAATCCTAGCCGAAAATGTTAAGGACTTACCTTTGACGCTTGAAAACTAGAGACAATTAAAAGAATAATATGTGGATGTTGAGTGAGAAAAGGAACTGTATTAAAAAAGATGAAAAAGGTGTGGGAAATATGCAGAAGAGAAATGTAAAATATATATATACATTTATATACATACACACACAATAGCCAACATAAAAAAAAAAAAAAAGAGAAAGAAATGAAAAGAATTGGCTCAATGAGAAGAAAAGGAGTATAATGCACAAAGAAGAAAATTGAAAAAGGGTTGAAAAGAGGTTGAAGGAGAAAAGCGAGAACAAGATTGGGAATATAAGTTGAATGAATTTGGTAGTCGTGAGAGAAAATGACAAATTGAAAATTTTATGAAGTCTCTCAATAGATTTTCAAGTGAGTTGTAACCTTATTTCCGTTCTTTTTGTAGCCAATCACCCCAAAGCCCCATTACAACCTAAAAAAGACCTGTTGATCTCCTTATGAAGATTAATTGTAATATTTGACATGTATGTACATTGATTATTCTGTTCTTAGCATTTGATATCTTTCATGAGATCCTTTGTTTAACCTGTGCGTCTTTCTATTTATATATGCATACGACATATTTTGTAATTTTTTGCTCATAAATTCCAGTCATATGTAGTTGAAAGTATGAAAACCTAGGTTCTGAGTGTCAACGAGTGAAAATTGGTGAGACTAGAGTCGAGGCGAATTATATCAGTGGCTTATTAATATGGAAGGATTGACTGTTATAAATGCGTTGCATGTCAGTGTCCTGTATGATATAGGGTGTATTAGACTTATTGGTAGCATTTTAAATTTCTGATTTTGTGCTATTCTTATGCCTTTGCATTTGTGTATATATTTGATTTGATGTTTAGCTATGTATGTGGTTAGCTTAGGACGTTTGTGGGTATTATAACAGGTAAACCCTTACGAGACTATAACTCGTCCACTAGGGCCACCTAGAGGTTTAAAGGCTTGTGGCACGTGCTAAGTGCTATCATTTCATTCTACGAAAAGGGATATAGCTTAGTTTGTTTTTGTTTGTTAATTTTAGTTGTTTTGTTTTTGCTTTCGCTGTGGTATGTGTCGATTTGCTTGAGAACAAGTAAAAGATAGGTTTAGAGGTATTTGATCGGTCGATAATTGTTATATTTTTATACCCTTTGAACCGTGTCTTTTGATTGTATTTTCAAGTATTTTCGGTGTGTTTAATGTGTTTTGTGAGATTGGGCAGCTCCTAGGTGATTCCTGTAAATTAACGTGAATATATGATGAATCGAGCTCAAAGCTGTGTACTTTGGATACCTTGAGAGAGCATGTGATCAATGGATGCTCATGCAACTAACTTGCATGCATGAGAGAGCATCAAAGCCCCCTTGCATGGAAGAAGTGCACCAAAACCATCTTGAACATGAAGAAGAAGAATTGCAGTGCAGCAGGTCCTGCGACCTCCAACTGTGACTTGTGGTCGCGCCAACAGCTCTCGTGCGAACAGGAAGCAGTAACCAGGGATCACCGCTAGCAGCAGACGCGACCAGTGCTCGTGCTGGATGCTCGTGGCGGTAGAGATCAACCAATTCCAGTGGGCAACGCGAGGAACCACCGCTACCAGCGTGCTTGCGTTGCTGATCACGCGAGAGAAGAAAGCTTGCACCATATTGGAGCACGACCAACAGATGCGACCAGTGCTTGCAGGAGGAGCTCGCGCGCGCAATGAAGAAAATATTCTAGGGAGTACCACGACCTGGTGTCGCGATCACCAGTCACGGTGCATCGGTCGCGGTGGCTTAAAAACCTGATGCCCTAGGTCCACCTATTTAAGGAAAATGCAGCAGCTTTTTGGAAGAGGTCTTGGATAGCTCCAAGTTCGACCTTAACGAGCGGATTTCGATTCTTGAGAGCTTCAAATGGGTTGTATTTCATTCCATTATTCTTGTTTTGTTGTTTTATTGATTACTATGAGTAGGTAAACGTCTTCTTAGGTGGTCATTGGACCATGATTAGATATTGGGTTACATTGACTGTGCAAATTATTTATATTTATTTCAAGAGATTGTTCTTATTATTATTTTTATTTTTGCAATTTATTCTCGTTCAATGTATGACGAAAGTTGTTTGCAGATTTCTTGATTAATTGTGATATTGATATTACTGTAATCTAGTATGAGAAATCATTAAGTTGCAATAGAGCATAATGTATTCTAAGTTCAATAGTTAGGTTAATTATGATATTTAAATACTTAATTGACCTAGAGATTCGAATAGTATTGGGTTTCCAATTGAATTTACTCCGGGACCAATAGATGAGTTTAATCGGAATTACAACACCATTGCCTGACCCATACAATGTGGTGTGCCTTTAATCATAATCTTGTCTTGATAATTAGTGCTTAAAATTAGTCAATTAGATTCCCTTGTCCATGATTGGAACCATTTGACCGCCTGACGTTTCTCCTCCCTTGGCCTAAGTTTCCTAATTACTTTTATTTCTTTTGCAATTTTAAAACAACAACCATCTCGTTTTACTTTTATTATTTTAGTTAGAATCTTTAGTTTTTAGAATTTAGCACCACCACTTCCTTATGGATTCGACTCCGTACTCACGAAAATTTATTACTTTGACACATCCTGCACTTGAGATTATGCACATGAAAGTCAATAAAGCCCTTGATGGTACAATTTCTATTTGATATCTAAGGACCAATAAAATTACACCACTTGGCGCACGGTACAGAAGAGACTTTGACCATTTGACCAGTTGAGTAAAGATCCAAACAGACGGTCGGAAGTGTTTGACCATTTAACCAGTTGGCTAAAGATCCAAATAGACGGTCGGAAGTGTAACAATATTCGGTTTTAAATCAAACGCTCAAATCAGTCAAATCAATCAATCAGACAAGGCTGTGTCAGGAACAATACAGCTACAGTAACCTCCATTGTAATAAAAGGAGCCGTGAGACCAGAATGGGGTAACTTTTTTCTTGACTCTTAAAACTTTAGGGTTTTATCTAGCGATCGAGGTGTTATCATATCCGTTTCTTAAAATCTGACTTGATCGTCGGAGGGTGACCACCGACAAGAAATCGGTGTCCCTTTACATGCCTTTCTCTTTTATAGGATCGGTGATTGAAGGGTCGACCAGTTCAAAGCATCAACATTAGGCATTAGAAGGAGGGGGTGAGTTTCCAGCCCTCCGCGAAAATAGAATGAATCCAAATCCAGAAGACCAGAACTTGCCAGATATGAAAATGGAGTACCAACCTCATCCACATGGGGGAAACCAACCTGATCCCTTTCCTCCCTGGCATGAGTTTCCCTATATTCAATATCATCCTTAACCACAAGAAATCCATACCCACAATATACATATCTTTATTATGGAGCTCCCCTACAGCTAAATTACTATCCGTATGGATATCCACTGAATTACTATCCTGCCCAACCGAATCAGCATCTGCCTCAAACCCAACAGTTCTTTCCTCCCCTAGTAGAGAATCCGGAGGTTCAAAATTTGGAGTTACAGGTACAGAATTTGACTCAAAACTTAGCTCGAGTTATCAACATGATGGAAGCAAGAAATCGAGGAGACTTTAATGAGGCAGTCTTAAGAGCAGCTCACGATGCTCAAGGTTAAGGGATTCTGAGACAACCGAGGCGAGAAGGTATAGATTTGAACCTCCCAGTTGGTGCAGGGGCTCGGAGAACAGCGGGGGCCTCTAGATCCTGGGAGGAATGAGAAGACTACGTCATCGACCCGAAGGATGGACGAAGAGTCAGACATCAACCTGATATACCTCGCGATCCTCCGAATAATGACTTGGATCCTCGACTATGGTATCTGATGGACCAGGTGGAAGATTTACAAGAGCGAGCCTATGGAAGAAATGGTATTGCTCGAAGAAGATAGGAGTGAGAGAGCCTATTCACGGAGGAAATATCTGCCATCGAAATACTGAACCACGTGAAAAAACCCAGGAAAGATATGTATGGGTACAATGGAATTGGAGACCCAAATGATCATCTTGACACTTACCTGGATTGGATGAATATGCAGGGGGCATCTGATGCCCTGGAGTGTAAAATATTCCCCTTGACCCTTATAGGGGATGCAAGAAAAAACGTGGATAAGTGGACTCCAAAGGTAGAGTATATCCAGCTTTGCTGAACTTCAGAGAGAATTTAGGAGGGGTTTGCCAGTAGTAGACGATACAGAAGGCACATAGTACACCTTACCTCGTTGAAGCAACAACCGAGGGAAAGCCTGCGAGATTATGTTAAGAGATTTCAGAAAGCCACCATACGGGTCTATAATTTCAGTGACATGGGCGTTCTGATGGCGTTTGCCAATGGTCTTCAAGATGGTCACCTGTCATGGTCATCGCCAAAGAATGGACCGTCCTCCTATAGGGAGTTGATGGAAAGAGTCGAGAAGTATGCAACCGCTGAGGAGATTAGCGGAGTAAAAGGCAAAGCTGAAGAAACTTCCTCTTCTGTGAACCCTAGAAGGCCTTGGTTTAACAAATCTCAAGGGAAGGGAAAGGTTCAGGAGAACGATGGTCACTTTAACACCGGGCAAACAACTCGCAGGGGGAGGATATCGAAGAGCAAGTTTGACAGCCCTTTAAAATTTCCTTAGATGGTTAGGTCTCATGCTGACGCCCCCAGAGCAAAAAGATCTTAGGAGGCGATTTGACTTTCACATAGATCATGGCCACACAACTAAGAATTGCTTTGACTTGAAAGAATAAGTCAATAAACTCGTTCGAAATAGAAAGATACAGGAATGTGTTCAGAAGCAACCCTCCATGAAGATTCAAGTTGTCGAGGATGGAAGACATGTGACCAAAGGGCCACACTCCGATGATGAAGAACCGATCAATTACATAATTTAAGACCGAGTCTCAGTGGGGACTAGTGCTTCTACTTCGAAACCCACCAAGGATGTTTACATTGCAGGAAACCCCCTCAATCACTAACTGAGTGGGGTTTTATTACCTTCTCCCTAGCAGACTCTATAGGTGTAAAATATCTCCATTGCGACGCCTTGGTGATATCAGTTAAAGTGTCCAGATGAATTGTGAAGCAGGTACTAGTTGACAACAGAAGCTTAACAGACATAATCCACTGATCAATAGTCGAGCAGTTAGGGTATAGGATTGAGCGGCTCCAACCAACTAGGTATTGCATCAGAGGAATTTGTGGCCACAGGACCCTGTCTGTTGGAGAAGTGGATTTGCCGGTTAGATTCAGAAGTCGCCCTACGGTCCGTACTATTTGGATAACTTTTCAGGTGGTCGACATACCTTTTCCCTTCAACATACTGATTGGTATATCGACGTTGTACAACCTGAAAATAGTAAGCACCATGTACTGCCTGAAAATTAAATTCCCCAACGAAGAGGGTGAGAGTGAAGTGACGACTGATCAAGACGAGTATCGGAGGTGTATTGAGAATTTAAGATAGATCGGAATGCTATTACTTTTTATGGGAACTCATTGGTAGCAACGGTGGATAGCCCGTTGGTATCACGAAGAAAGCATTATCGAAGGTCGAAACATACACCAATTAGAGTGTTTGCGAGTTTCCAGAATGATATGAAGTTTGAAGAAAACGAAGTGACGAGCTTAGACCCTAAGGGTTTGACATTCAAACCATCAGGGGACCTAATTGAACCACTAGAGCATGTTGTTATACTTAACACCGATCCGCTAAAGACTGTGTTGATCGGGATGTCACTTCCGAGTGAACTCTGGAGAAGACTCATCATCCTGCTCACAGAGTACATGGACATCTTCGCTTGAACTCACAGCGACATGCCCGGGATAAATCCCAGCATAACGGTTCACAAGCTGAATGTTGATGAAGGTTTAAAACTCGTATGCTAAAAAATGAGATCGTTCAACTCTGAGTGATACCGAACTATAAAATCGGATGTTTTAAAGTTATTAAACACAAACTTTATTCGACCCCTTGAGTATAATAAGTGGCTGTCAAACGTAGTCCTAGTTAAAAAGAAAGGCAATTCGTGGAGAATGTGTATTGACTTTATCGACTTGAACAAAGCTTGCCCTAAAGACTATTTTCCTCTTCCTTGTATAGACCTCCACATCAGGGCATCAACTTTTGAGTTTCATAGATGCCTACTCTAGATAGAATCAAGTTCTAATGTTCGAACCCGACGAGGATAAAATAGTCTTTATCATAGACAAAGGTATGTATTGGAGGTACGTATTGTTATAAAGTTATGCCCTTCGTGTTGACGAATGCAGAAACGACCTATCAGAGGCTTGTGAACACGATGTTTGCATCTCAGCTCGGGAAGAACATGGAGGTTTATGTGGATGATATGCTGACCAAGTCCTTGGAGGCCATCGAACATTACACTAACCTAAATGAGACCTTTGAAACCATTCGAAGGTACAACATGAGACTGAATCCCGCGAAATGCGCTTTTGGAGTTACCTCACGGAAATTTCTCGGATTTATGGTTAATCAAAGGGGAATCGAAGCCAATCCTAGTAAGATCTAAGTCATCCGAGAGCTCAGAAGGCCCCAAACCTCTAAAGAGATACAAGAACTCACGGGTCGTATAGTTTCCTTGTCATGATTTGTTTCCTGACTAACTGACCGTTGCCTCCCGTTCTTTAAAGCTCTGAAGAAGAACACTAGTAATCAATGGAACTCCGAATGTGAAAATACCTTTCAGGAACTAAAATAATACCTAGCCAACCCCCCAATTCAAAACCCGAGGATGGAGATATGTTATACGTATATTTAGCTGTATCAGACGTCGTTGTTAGTTTGATGCTAATAAAAGAGGACTAAGGAGTATAGAGAGCAGTATACTATATAAGTAAGACGATGACAGACCCTAAGACGCGGTATCTAGAGATTGAGAAACTGGTGTTAGCACTGATTACTGCTGCTAGGAAACTCCGACCCTATTTCCAAGCTCATCCTATCACAGTGCTGACTAATTTCCCCCGAGGCAAGTCATTCAGAAGATTGAAGCATCGGGCATGATAGTCAAATGGACAGTTGAATTGAGCGAGTTCGATCTGACATGTAAGCCCAAAACATCAATTAAAGGTCAGAAATTTGCAGATTTCATTTTCGAATTCTCTTCAGATAAAGTCATCAGATCATCGCAGTTAGACCCCTGTTTTTGGAACTTGTATGTGGACGGATCATCCAACAGACGTGGTAGCAGGGCCGAAATTTTCATTATGTCCCCCGATGGAGTCGTGACACAAGTGGCCCTCCGATTTGGGTTTAAGGATACTAATAACACAGCTGAGTATGAAGCTCTAATTCAAGGACTTCGGTTAGCCTTGGAGCTCAAAATTCAGAACCTGAATGCGTTCAGTGACTCCCAGCTTATCATAAATCAAGTGAACAACGACTATAAATGTAACACCCCCTGACCCAAATCCACTCGGACCGAATCAGGGAGCGCTACTATATACTAAAATATAAATTTTCCTGTGAATACACATAATTTAAATACTCTATTAAAAACATTTGAAAATGATCCAAATAAATTTCCGAAAATCTTGCCAGAGTTTCCTCTGTTTTTTTTTCTGACTTTCCAAAATCTGTTTACAGTTAAAATTCCTAAAAATCAACTTCCAAATTCTCAAATCAATTTTGCGCACCCTTCCAAATATAGTGCGACTTACCAACCAATTATCATAATATCATTTATAAAGATTCAAATAATATAAACATATAATAAAATATTTACATAGCGGAAGCACCTTAAATATTTACAACAGTTTCTGTATATGCATGTGGTATCAAACTATATATAGACTTATTACAAACGATCTACCAAAATATATGCAGGAAAGATGTGATTCCGGACTCTGGTTCTGCAGCCTCTACTCTTCTTTGTCTTTGTCTCCCTTGAAACCTCTGTTACCTACGTGTGAGAAAACTCAACACGCTAAGCATAATGCTTAGTGGATGTACACAAAATTGTTTATACAAATATTTTATATCCAATAAAACTATAAATAACAAATATATAGACAATATATGGGGCTCATATCAAATTACATATCCAACATCAATTAACAGACATATTTTCTTAATTTCTCAAATACTTTCATATAACAAATCAATTTTCAGATTGGGCTCCTGACATACAAAACATAAGTTATCGGACTGGATTACGGGTTGTTCGGCTTCGAACTCACGCCGAACATCAAATCAGAATAGAAAACCAACGGAATCACCCGCTGTAAATGTCCCATGACGGAATGTAGAACCCTAGGACCGGCACATCCAAAGGGTGGCGCATCAAAGTAAATCGACACAGTACTGTTCAGACAGAAACCCAATTGACATGTCAACATCCTATATCCATATCTATATTTATACACATCAGAGCCAAAATGTTTTCTCAAAACCAATGTCAACATATCTCATTTCTTTCCGAATCATCGAATTCAATTTTCAACGTAGTCAATTTCAATACATATCGATATATTTATATTTTCGAAATACAAAATTCATCAAATATAATATAACGGAAATATACGAATGTAAATCAATAATCATATCAAATTAATCCAAAATATACTCAAACGTATTTCATAATTCCATTTCGAATCAAATCGCCCCAAAATTATTTTCCTATACATTTCACAATATAATATAATTTAAATCACTTTCAATAATATATTTCCATAACACTATTAGAACCAAATCGTATTCAAATCAATCCGAAATCGGTTTCAAACTATCCATTCTACTCAATATAGTTCAAATAATTCAAAAACTATAAAATTCGACAATTCCGAAAATTTCTGGAAAACTGAAAAAATTCAAAAACTCGTATATATCGAACCTGAACTATATTCGATAATCAATATAATTCAAATAACGCAAATTTAATCAATTTCAATCGATCTGAAATATTCTGGAAACTGGAAAAATTCCAAAACACGTATATATCAAATCTAAACTATAATCTATAATCCATATAATTCAAATAACTCAGAAACTCTAAAATTTGACAATTCCGAAAATTTTTGGAAAACTGAAAATTTGAAAAATACGTGTACACCAAACCTGAAAGCTTCCTCCTTCTCCTTTCCTTCTTCTCTTCCTCTTTTCTTCTTCTTCTTCTTCTTCTTCTTCTTCTTCTTCTTCTTCTTCTTCTTCTTTTTCTTCTTTCTCTCTCTTCTTTCTCTCTCCTCTTCTCTCTTCTTCCTCTCTCGTTTTTTATATGTTTCTGTTTCTGTGTGATGTTTGCTGAATTTTGAGAGCTGTTGCTCTCTTTATGCACCGCTCCACCGCTTTATTTTTTTACAAGTTTTGAGTCATCGCGACCTGTACCGCCAGCGGTGGTCGCGTCGCTTCGGTCTCGTTGCTCACTGGTGAAAATTTGCCACTTTTACCGCGAGCTGATCATCGCGATCTGTGGTCGCGGTGACTGGTCGCGGTACTCACTGCCCCAAATTATCCTTTTCACCGCGAGATGCTCATCGCGATCCTTGGTCGCGGTGAGTGGTCGCAATGCCTACTGTCCAGATTTTTACCCTTTTCTTCGTGCGTTGTTTTCGACCGTTCAAATTGGTCCATTATGAAACCTAAAAATATACATACATTTAATTACAATTTTCACCCCTCAAATCATAAAAATCATATTCACATATTCAAAATGAATTCAATCATACTTTTCATATGTATTCGAAATTAGGGGTGTTACAATAAAGCAAGAGATGAATATATGATTCGGCACCATAAAGCCGTACAGTGTCTCAATGACAGTTTGCGAGAATGCAGGTTCCATCGGGTAGCCAGAGAACAGAATTCCCAAGCAGATGCTCTGGTTAGGCTGGCGTCAGCAACATCAGCAAAACTCCCCTAGAACGATAACCACTATCGAGTTAGATTTACCAAGCATGGATGATAACTTGGAGAATTCGGAAGTCAGAGGTGCTGAAAATGGAGAGTCCTCTTGGACGAATCTCATTATGGAATATTTGTTAGATGTTCGGTTACCTGATGACTAAACGGAAGCACGGAGGATCTTGAGGAAATATTCCAAATATGTGATTTATCAAGGCCAGCTTACAAGAGGGGATACTTGCACCCCCATCTGAGGTGCATGGGAGCCTCCGAAGCTTATAAGATATTCGTTGAGGTTCATGGCGGGATCTGTGGAAGTCACTCGGGGAGAAGAACACTGGCCCATAGGATCTTGCGTCAAGGATATTACTGGCCCACTGATCGGTCGATAATTGTTATATTTTTATATCCCTTGAACCGTATCTTTTAATTGTAATTTCGAGTATTTTTGGTACGTTTGATGTGTTTTGTAAGTTTGTGCAGCTATTAGATGATCCCCGTGAATTAATGCGAATACACAATGAATCGATGCAAAATCGGACAATTCGGGTACTTTGGGGGAGCATATGAAATTGCAACACATTGCTAGGATCAAATGGGAGAAAAGCCATGGACTGATTGGATAAAAGCCAAGCTTTTAAATTGAAAGTTGTTGCACGTGGATAAGTAAAACAATGCTTGGCAAAGAGAATAAAAAAAAAGGTGAATGCATTAGGCTACCTGAGTGTAGCCTTAATTACACTCAAGTACTCTACTTTCAGTTGACCACGTTATTTTTTTTTTTGAAACAACCACGTTAGTTTTAACGGTTACAAATTGGTCTTTTACTCATAAATTGCTTTTAAAAAAAATTATAAAATCCACCTAACCAATAAGATTATACCACGTAATTTTTAAAAAATTAAAAAATTAAAGAAATTAAAGAAATTAAAAAATTAAAGAAATTGAAACAGGGAGAGAGATCTGGAAATCAAATGAAAAACGAAGACAACTCTTTTTTTTTTTTTTTTTGCAGATCTTGGATCGTTCCATCGCGTGGAAAAGTTTATGGAGAAGAACAAAAGGGTATGCTTCATGGAGAAGAAATTCCATCGCGTGGAGATATGCTCCAATGCCAAGTTTTTTTTTTTTGGTGGGAAGGCAAGGAAGAGGTTAGAGTTCGAGTTGTGGAAGTTGGGCAGATCGGAGGTCGATGCCGATGTTGGTGAGGGCGAGATCAGGGGCGGATGTGTTGATCGCGATCATTGTCAACACTCGATCAGCGATGCAGGTTAAAGACAGATTTTTTTTTTTTTTTTTTTAAAAGACGCCATCACTGATGGAGCTTCACAATTCTTCCTACAGCTTTTAAAGCGCAGATGAAGATGGAGACCCCAACTTCTCAACTTGCTTTGCAACTTGTCTTCAAAAATTTAGTACCCCATTTTTATAATTATATTGCTATATATCGATTTTATTGCTTGAAATCAAGATATTATATATATATATATATAAACAATGGGAAATGATAGTTCTAAAATTCTTGGGTGTGTTGTTTTCTTTTTTTATACTGGGAATGGAATTCTTTGCCTCACAGTACTGCAAGCTCCATCAGCTATGAAGTTCATCAGATGGAGATGGACAAATTGTTTTTTTTTTTCTCAATTAAAAGGAAGAGATATACTGATGTGTTTTGATTTTACAAAGATGAAATCTTTGTATGTATGTTAAATGGGGTTTGAATATTGATCTCTTGAAATTATTTGGCTACCAGGAGTTGGAAATTGGAATACTTTCATCCCCATATTTTTTTTTTGTTCTTCGTTGGAGATCGGATTTAACAGAAGTTTTTTATATTTTTTTTGTTTTTTTAACATATGGTTGATGGTTGACTAGGGTAAATGAATAGATGGTGATAATGGATACTGTAAGTGTTGATGAATTTGATTGAATTTTTAATTTTTTTTTTTCTATTTTAGTATTTTTGTTTTAATTTTTTTTATTATTTTAATTTTATTATCATTTTAATTTTTTAATGTTGTTTATTTTTTTCCTAAGGGTAACTATGTCATTTTATATAAAAGTTTAGTCAAACAGTTAGTTTTAACGTTAGTCAACTGAAAGTAGGGTATTTGAGTGTAATAAATGGTAAACTGACATTATACGTGTAATTAAGACTAAACTCAGGGTATTTTAGTGCAATTTACCCATAAAAAACCAGCTGTTTGAATGAAAGAAAACAAAAGTGGTTTGCACATGAAGAATAAAATAGCATTGCAACCATGTGCAATTGCTTTGTCATCGTGCAAAAAGAAGACAAGAGGATGACATGTGCATGAAAAGCCACCCGCTGTTATCCATTGCATGAAGAAAATGAAAAGCATCAAGAGCTGTGCACATGGAAGAAAATCAAAACAATAGCTATTCATCGCACGAAGAAAGCAAGAGTTGTTGAGAAAACAAGAGCAGTATTCATGCAACAGCTTACACGTGGAAGAAGAGTAATTGCATGGCAATCAAGGTGGCAAGTAGTAGCTACTACCTTTGCATGAAGAAAATTAAAGAAAGCAGGTTGCATGTGAAGACAATTGCAAGCAGCAGGTATCGCGATCAGAGAAGAGCGCGACCTGTGCTCGCAGCCAGCTGCTCGCGTGCGAAGAAGAGGAAATTGATCCAGCAGGTCTCGCGATCTCCAACTGCGACCTGGGGTTGCGCAATATGCTTGCGTGCAGAAGAAAAGATTGCACCAGTGTGCAGCGCAAGGTGGGAACGCGACCATGGCTCGCGGCTGTCTGCTCATGCGGGCTGAAGTGAAACAAAGTCCAGCAGGTCCCGCGACCTTCAAACGCAACCTGGGGTCGCGCTAACTACTCGCATGGGAAGAAGAAGTGCATCACAGTGTGTCGCGCGACCTCTTCCATGCGACCTTGGGTCGCGGCTGTCCCTTGCGCGCGGAGGTAGCAGAACATCACAGTGTGTTGCGCGACCTTAGGTCGCGGCGATGGTAATTCCAGCAACCTAGCTGCATTCTATAAATAGAAAACGATGGATATAAGAAGAGGAGGAGGGCTGGGTTCTAGAAAAGAGAAAATACAGAGAGAAGAAGGAAGAAGAAGAAAGAAGAAGGCCTAGGAGACTAGTCATCGGATCGATTCTCCGGATGACTTCAATCGTTCATAGGATTTGGATTTGGATTTGTGCATGGAGAAGCTCAACCGAATCGGTTTCAAACGAGAGTCCAGCCATCTAGAGTTTTTCTTTCACATTCTTTTCCTTAATCTTATGTTGGTCATGATACTCTTAATAAATAATACTATGTATTCTTATTTCCTAGTTATGAACTAATTTCCTACACTAGGGATGATGATGGAATTTACTAGGAATTTTGATTGAGATTAATGAATGCTTGGATGATTTGAGTTATTTGATTGAATGTTGATTTAATGCTTTATTGATTGTATATTGCTTAATCACCAATATTCAATATCTTGTTGTTGTGGATTAAGTACCGAGAAGAGACGCTTACAACTTGTTCGATAAATTGACACAATAGCCTATGAACCACATAAAGATATATTGGTGTAAGTTGTGTGATCTAATATGTTTCCATGTTTATTGCATTCTCATATATTTGACATTCATCGAGAGATAGGGTGTTAGTATGTGTTGAATAGGTTCGATTTACCTTGAGAAAGGATTTCGGATAGCAAGATAACATGATCATCAATCATTGACTTGAACATTCATGCATAATTATCTTATATCATTAAGATTAGTTAGTGAAATCGGATTCCCTAGTTCTCTTTACCATTGATAAGAAAACCTTTTAATTTCAAGTTTATAAATTATTTAGATTATAAGTTACAAATCACAACCATTAAATTAGTTTCCTAGATACTGTTAGACTTAGTTAATCTCAGTATTCAATTTCTAATCATCCTCGTAGGAACGATAATCGGAACTCACAATTCTATATTACTTGTGCCGACCCCGTATACTTGCAAGTATACAAAAGGCGTAACACCCACTATGTTCAATGACTTACAGCCTATAACAAACAGTGTAATTGGTGTCAGAGAATGGCAAATATACCACGCTTACCTACTGAGGAGCTCACTCCGATGACCAATCCTTGGCCATTTGCACAATGGGGAATATATATTATTGGACCATTCCTGACGGGGTCGTCACAGAAGAAATTTGCGATAGTTAGGGTAGACTACTTCACCAAGTGGGTAGAAGTAGAGGCAGTGGCTAAAATAATAGAAAAAATGCCTTGGATTTCGTAAAAAAGTTCATTATTTTTCGGTTCGGTGTCCCACAGATGATTGCTATAGATCACGGAACTCAGTGCGACAATACAAACTTCCGAGCACTATGTCAGGAGTTTCGTATCAGTCTGAGGTTTGCATTGCCAGCTCATCCACAGACTAATGGTCAAGTGGAAGTCGTTAACAGAATTATTAAACATCTTCTGAGATGTAAACTGGAGGCCAAGAAAGGGCTCTGGGTTGACAAACTTCCTGAGGTATTGTGGGCAATCAAGACAACATCCCATACCTCAACAAGTGAAACTCCATTCTCGTTCGCATTTGGGACGGAAGCAGTTCTTCCCATCGAAACTACAATCAGGACCAAGAGGGTTCAAAGTTATACACCGAGTGACAATGATCTTGAGCTAAAAAACGTTTGGAGGAACTTGAAGTGCGAAAAGAGAACGCCAGATTCAGAGCAGCAGCCCTTCAACAGCGTACCGCAAAGTATTATAATTCAAGGGCTAACCTGTGGAGGTTCCAAATCGGAGACCTTACTCTTAAAAAGATAATACCAAGTACAAAAGACCCAACGGTCGGAACACTGGGTGATAGCTAGAAGGGTTTTTACCGAGTAAAAATGTTTGTTAGAAAGAGAGCTTACAAACTAACCACCCTCGGAGGATCACCTCTGAAGAACCCCTGGAATGCTGATCACTTGAAGAAGTATTGTAGTGGTAAAAAAATAGCCCAAAAGGTTTAGACCCAAAAGAAAGTCCAAAACAATTGAACAGCCCAAAACAAAACCCAACGGTCAAGGCTCAAAGACAGGTCCTGCATGTTAACAAGCCCAAACGGCATCTGGAACCCAAAGGGCAAGCCCAAGCGGTCGACTCGACCCAGCAGCCACCTAGCAACTAACCAAGTCAAGACATTTGACTAAGTCTAAAGACTTGGTATGAATTGCCCAGTCAAACAGCTCCGAGATAACAGGGATCCTTGATATCTCGGAGCACGACATCCCTAATGTGATCTGGGTGCAACGGCTAGCACCAACCCCCTATAAAAACAACCCTATGGCTTCATTATTAGAGGTCAATCATTTTTACACCAAAGCTGATACTCTGTTACTAATCAACTAGACTCACGCACGATGCAATCCTAAGACCAGCTGTGCACGATATAGCCTCATCTAAGGTTACTATCTACACTCGACATTTCGAACCATCGTCTATCGCACGACATACAATTATTTCAGGTGGTGTTCCTTTCATTTATTTTCTCTTTTAAATTCACGATTTAACTTGGGCGTCATAGGCTATTTGGCTGGCACCACCTCGGTGTCCCAAGAGCACGACATTTTCTATCCTGTTTAGTAGATTATCGTCCCCTTTACAACGACTTTAGACCCCAGGTCATCAAGCGTAGATTTCAGCATTTACAATTTGGCGTCCACCGTGGGGCACGACAACATCTAATCAAGCAAACGACTAATATTCAGACACGATGGCAGAGGAATCAAATCCCGTCACTTTGGACTTGCAGTGATAATGGAGCAGCTGAACGAAAACTCTGAAAAACTTTGGGCGCTGGAAGAGGAGAACAAGGTCGAAACCCTGGCAACGTCGACCACGCCACCACCAGGATTTGGCCATATACGCTACAAAGTCAACACCAACCCCATATATACTCTGGGGCAGACGACACCTGCGATGCTAACCTCCAACGTGCGCCATCCAATTTTCGAACTAAGGTCAAGCGCTAACGACACTGCCATACTTGAAGCTGATTAGGCAGCAGAACCTGTAGCACCTGATATGACAGTAACGACAACCATAATGATAGTTGTCCATGGGGAAACGAACTAGCTAGCTCATGTCTCGCAAACTCTTCCAATCGGCATGAAAATTGTCGTCCCCTCGGCAGTAACTGCGAAAAATGTACAACCACCATCAACTTTGCACATGACAGGTATGGAAGGCTCGACCTCCACTTTATCTAACCTTGAACTTGCACGCAGGTTAGCAGAAATGGAAGCTTTAATCCAGTGCATTCCTGGAATGCCTGCTCTAATCAAGAAAAGCTCAATCAACAGCTTCACTGACTCTCCTTTCGTTGACGTCATTGTGCTTGTCGAGATGCCAAGGAAGCTCAGCTTTCCCAATATGAAGCACTATAACGGCACGACAGATCCGAATGACCACATTGCCCAGTACCGCTAGCGGATGTTCATGGCAGTAATGCCCAGATATTAGCGGGAAGCATGCATGTGCAAGGGATTCAGATTAAGCTTGGTAGGCCTAGCATTACAATGGTACACGTGTTGGGATTTATGCCCTAAAGCTTGTAATTGTAAATGGTTAAAAAAAATAATAACAATTATTTAGATTATCATTTAAGTTCATAAAATGTTTTATATTCAGTAATACATTCGTATTGTGCAAGAACATCCTAGATTGCAAGATGTAATATCATAATGAGTATATGATGGTCATATACATAGAGGATTCATTTTGATACGTGTAATCTAAAGAGTCTGTAGAGAGCGAACAAAGCTGGGTACTTTGTTTGTGATTGATCTAATGTTGCGGTCCATTCTGTAAAGTACGGTGGTCTTATCCTAGACCGCTCATGTAGTTGACATGAGAATTGAGGCACATTATATGATGAGATCATATAGGACTGGGCCACGATTTATATAAATCTCTCACCAAGATCCGTTAGTAGATGAGATTCATAGATAATCGATAAACGATGGCTATTTATAGGTGATCTTAATCCTGAGTGTCTTATCGACTCCTTCAGGTTAGATCGTGACTTTTGATTTACCATGAGTGAAGTTGATGAGAATCTCGACTAATACCTCCGTATCTTGGAGCTGCGGTTTGGCTTGTGGCTGGGAAGGTTTGAACACAATAGTGGAATCCACTCCTTCTTAATTGAAGTAGATGAGTAGTTCCCTTAAGGGTTGATTCGGGGCTTGAACAATTATGAGCGCTCTCCTTCTTCCGTGAGGAAGACAGGATTTAATTGTTCATTAGAGAATCAATGGTACTTAAAGGAAAAGATATTTCTAGAGGGGTATAACGGACTTTATGACCCACCTCTAGTTATGAACTATTTGTGGAGGATCACACTATATGTAATTAGCTATATCAATGGACACTAAGACTTCAGATTATATAAACACATCTACAGTTCTGAGAGTGCAGCCTCGGGTTTTTAGTGGAATAACTTCGAGATTAATAATCATGAAATATTAATTAAAGAGTTTTAATTAATCTTACTAAGTATTATTGAAGCTCAAAACTGTGGGTCCATTATGTCCCCTTGCTAGCCCTTATGGTTGTTGGTAACGAGGGTCACGGTAGATTAATTGGATGGTCCAATTAATAGTGTTACGAAAGTAATGCGATAAAAATAAAAGAGAATAATTAAATAATGTAATTATTTAATTAATTAAATATTTAATAAAATAATAGAAATTAATAATTATTAATTCTATTTATTAAATATGAGGTCATGTGATTAAATAATGAATAGGACAAAAGAATTAAAATAATTAGATTATTTTAATAGTCCAAAAGGTCACAGATTCAAGTCTTTAGGGAGATTAAAAATAAATAGGATTTAGAATCCTATTTTGACTTGGTCAAACTAAAATCTTAAAGGACTACTATATAAGTGTTATATAGTTAGGAAAAACAGAACCTCGCATACAAGTGAAAAAGAAAGAGAGTTCGGCTACCAAAGAGAGAAAAGAAAAAAAAGTTTTTTCTGACTCTCCCCTCTTTTGCAGGATTCGGCCAACGTTCTTTTCACGTGACCTCTATCTCTTGCCGTGACGTGCCCACACACACGTTGTTAGACCGCGAGTCATAGCTCGGAAGATCTGGTGGTAGATCGAGGAATCAGTAAAAGGAAAATCAAGAAAAAGGTATGTAGTTCATGAAATCTTTTTCTGCGTATATACATGAACTCGTTCCTTGTTGAAAAAGGTTTTCAAAATAAGAAAAAATTTTGAAACCCAATTCTGCACGTTATACGATAATCAATTTTTTTTTTCTAAAATTCCCTTCAATTGGTATCAGAGCCTTTGGTTCTAAGTTCATGTATATACGCAAAAGAAAAAGAAAAAACTACATCTTTTTTTTTTTTCTTATGGATTCTTGATCTATTGATATATTATTGTGTAAACACAAATCTAGAATGTATGATTTATTTTATTGTTATATGATTTGATTGTATGATTATAAAAGCGTAATTGATCGTTAATTATATGGTGTCATGGGTTCTAGGTTTATATTTTTGTTTTTTATGTTAAAGCCGAATCTGTTATTGGCTATTTCGTACACCTTGTAATTAACTGATGCGAAACCATAGCAAATGGTGTCCGCTTGAGGCGATTCAAAAACCGGTGGAACGAAGAGATCCGGACGAAGACAACCGCGCAAACGGCATCGAAAAATCATCCTGAACGCGCCCTCACCTTCCGCCGCAAGTCGACTGTGCGGCAGACCCGAAACAGGGCAGTGCACTTGTGCGCAAGGGACTGTCATGGCAGGTTTGAGGCTGTTCTTGTGGATTTTTTGCGAGCGATTTTGCTGTGTATTTTTTGGAAAATATTGGTGAATATTAACTAAGAAAAGTGGCAGAAAATTGGAGCAAAAAATCATGGGCAAAACGACCCACGAACGCGCGGCTCACGCGAGGGCTGCGCGCACCTTGCGTGCGTGCGGCTACGCTGCTAGCAGCCGCACTTTCTCACGCGTTAGGGTTGTTTAGGGTTTTGTCTTGATTTAGGGTGCGTGTTAAGGTAACACGTGGACCTCTAGAAAAGATGTTGACTTTTGACAAAAATCAAGTTTGACTTGATTAAGGAAACGAAGCCAAGAAGAATTCAACTCGAAGAAGAACTCTTGAAGACCAAGGAATGCCTTGGGAATACAATTGTAATTAGAGTTGTTTAAGTTAAATAACCCATGTCACTCGGTCAATTACGTATGCTTTATTTATTTTCATGTGATGATTATATGGCTGTTAAAGCATTGTCATACATATGAATGTCATCTAGATTAGGTGTGCCTACACATGAATAATAATATGTCATGCATAATTGTCATATTATTGTTTTATTTTAATGTGATTAAAATAGGAAACAATTTCATAAGTGAATTGAATAATGGATTTAGTTTTTAGGTGTAAAAACTTAATAATATCCATTAATTAACTAATCAACAAATTAAAGAGTTTAATTAAAAAGATTAGTTAGGTTCTTATCATTAATTAATATTAATTAGATTAATTACTTAATTAAAAAGAACCAAATAATGAGATTAGTTTTTATGAGTAAAAACTTGGTAAATCTCATTAATAACTAATCTATATTAAAGTGTTTAATTAAAGTGATTAGTTAGATTCTTTGTATTAATTACTTGATTAAAAAGAATCGAATAATGAGATTAGTTTTTAAGAGTAAAAACTTGGTAAATCTCATTAATGACTAATCAATCAATTAAAGAGTTTAATTAAATTGATTAGTTTGGTTCTTACATTAATTAAGATTAATAAGATTAATTACTTAATTAAAAAGAACCAAATAATGAGATTAATTTTTAGGAATAAAAACTTGGTAAGTCTCATTAATAACTAATCTATATATTAAAGTGTTTAATTAGATTAGTTAGGTCCATTTAATGTTAGATTTAATTTGATTAAACATTAATGACATAATTGGACCAAATAATGTGATTTAGTTTTAATAGTTAAAACTTGGTAATTTCACATTTAATTTCTAGTTTATTTAAATAGTTTATGTAAATTAGAAATTGAAATAATAAATTATATTTTAAGAGTTAAAATTGAATAATTTATTATAACTAGTAAACTTAGATTTTATATTAGCCGTAGAATCTAAGTAAAGACTAGAAACATAGAGTTTTAGAAACTCTTAGTTTAAAGAAAATCCTAAATTACAAATAGTGAGTGGGAGAGGGATATATGACATTATATCCCGCAGTCTCCATTATTAATTCAACACCGTAAGGCTTGAGTGGCGCCTCGTGACGGCTTTGCTTTCGTCCTCCCTACGGAGGGTGTCCACAAGAGTCAATACCAAGGTTGACTTCCTAATGGATAGGTTTTCGGAATGTATTTTGGGACTGACCTAGCCTACCTAAGCACTCTCAAGTTAAGTTCATGAATTCCGAAACGATGGATCACACTCATAAAGGACTTAATTAAGTTGTTAATTTATTGTCCTGACTAAATTAAAGCGATGGTTGGATAATATAAGAATAAAGAGTTATTCTGATGTATTATCCGATTGAGAATGTCTCGATCTAACATGCAGGGATTTGACCTAGCCTACCTAGGCACTTACTTGTGGGATGTTGGATTATCGTGGCATAGAAACTAATTTTAAGGATTTTTTAGTATTAAAATATGCTCATGCATCATGTTTAATTTTATGCCGAACTATAGCATATGATATGAATGATATTAATTTAGATTTATGTCTTTAAATATCAGCGTTATCTTTTGTATTATTATTTCCTCGCAAACGAAACATTAACCGGGATAACTTTATTAAGTGGAACCAACACGAACACGATCTTGGTCTGCAAAGACCTTAAATTTGTGCTTATGGAGGAATGTCCTCCAGAGCCTGTAACCAACACATGACCAATTACCAAGGGTAAGACCGGTAAAGCAAATGCTGCTAAGCCATCTTCTTCTGGTTTCAAGAAGACGAAGAGGTCTACTGGTAAAGTAAAGGCTAAACCAAAAATAAAGAGCACCACGACTGACTAAGCAAAAGGAAAAATGTTTCATTGCAAAGAGGTTAGTCATTGGAAGATGAACTGTCTACAGTACCTCGAGCAACTCTCCAATAAGAAGAAAGTGAAAAGTAAATCAGATTTACTTATCATTAAATTTTGTAGAAGAGGATTCTTCACCTTGAATAGTAGATTCAGGGGCACTAACTAATTTTGTTCTTCTTTACATTGGAATAATTATTGGCAAAAGCTGGAGGAGGGGTCCTTCACTATGCACGTTAGAACAGGGGATGTCGTTCCAGCACGAGCAGTGGGAGTAGTTAGATTACAAATAATTATTCATTTTCTTTTATTGAACAATGTATGTTTCATTCTTGGATTTACAAGAAATTTGATTTCTGTATCCAGATTACATGAAAAAGTTTCATAAAGTTTTTTAAATGATAAATCAGTTATCATTTTAAGAAATGGAATGAATGATTGTTCTGAAATAAATGAAAATGACTTGTATGTTTTAAGACCGTTAATGCATATAACACTGCTTAATACTGAATTGTTTAAAGTTGAAAAACTTAAAACAAAGCGACAAAAGATTTCTCCAGTTGATGACACCTATCTGTGGCATCTAAGACTTGGACATATAAACCTTGATATGATAAACAGACTAGTAAAAAAAGAAACGGATCTTTAAGTCAGTTAGAGATCGGTACTTTACCTGTCTGTGAATCTTGTCTGGAGGGTAAGATAACCAAAAGACCTTTATAAGAAAAGGGATTAGAGCCACACAACCACTTGAGCTTATACATTCAGACGTCTACGGATTAATGAATGTTAGAGCTAGAGATGGTTATGAGTATTATGTCACATTTATTGATGACTACTCTAGATATGCATATGTTTACCTAATGCAACTTAAGTCGGAAATTTTTTAAAGGTTCAAAGAATTTCGAGCTGAAGTTGAAAATCGATTAGGCAAAACAATCAAATCACTACGATCGGATCGTGGGGGTGAGTATCTGGACCAAGAGTTTGAAGACTACATGGTTGAGCATGGGATAGTATCCCAACTCACAGCTCTACGTACACCACAGCAGAATGGTATTGCGTAGAGGAAAAATAGGACCTTGATGGAAATGGTGAGATCTATGATTAGTTTCTCATCATTACCATATTTTTTTGGGATATGCACTACAAACAGCGACTTACATACTGAATGTAGTTCCATCCAAATCTATTCCTAAGACTCCCTTAGAGTTGTGGAATGGTCGTAAAGCTAGTTTACGACATTTTCGCATATGGGGATGTCCAGTTCATGTACTGAAGAATAGGAGTGGAAAGCTAGAACTTCGTTCACAAGTATGTTTATTTGTAGGGTACCCAAAGGAAACACGAGGTGGATTCTTTTATAATCCACAAGAAAACAAAGTGTTTGTATCGACAAATGCAACGTTTCTTGAAGAGGATTATATGAGTAATCATAAACCTCGTAGTAAGATTGTGTTAAAGAAGCTAGAACCTGGTACGACCAGTGCTCAGTCAACAAGAGTTGTAGACGATGTTATAAATCCACAAACATCTGATAGTCAGATAATTCCTAGTCAGGATACACTACCACTAAGGCGTAGTTGAAGGGTTGTTTGACAACCTGATCACTACTTAGGCATTGGAGAGGCACAGGGTGTCGTTTCTAATGATAGTGTAGATGATCCATTGACATTTAGACATGCAATGGAAGATTCTGACAAAGAGGAATGGCTTAAAGCCATGAATCTCGAGATAGAGTTCATGTACTCCAACTCAGTCTGGGAACTTGTAGACTTACCAGATGGGATAAAACCTATAGGATGTAAGTGGATCTACAAGCGTAAAAGAGGAGTAGACAGGAAGGTAGAGACCTCCAAGGCAAGGCTAATGGCTAAGGGTTACACCCAGAAGGAAGGCATTGATTATGATGAAACCTTCTCGCCAGTAGCTATGTTCAAGTCTATTAGGATACTCTTATCCATAGCTGCCTATTTCGATTACGAAATTTGGCAAATGGACGTCAAGACTGCATTCTTGAACTGCAATCTAGACTAGAGCATCTATATGATGCAACCAGAGGGATTCGTATTCCAAGATCAAGAGCAAAAGGTTTGCAAACTGTAAAGGTCTATTTATGGACTTAAGCAGATGTCTAGATCTTGGAACATTAGGTTCGATACATCGATCAAGACCTATGGTTTTGAGCAGAACGTTGATGAGCCTTGTGTGTACAATCGCATCATTGACAAGAAAGTAGTTTTCCTGGTCCTTTATGTAGATGACATCTTACTCATTGGGAATGACGTAGGAACATTGTCAGAGGTAAAGGGTTGGCTTGCTAACCAATTCCAAATGAAAGATTTGGGAGAGGCAAGTTATGTTCTTGGGATCTAATTGATAAGGGATCGTAAGACCAAACTGTTAGCGTTGTCTCAAGCATCCTATATCGACAAGATACTTGTGCGATTCTCCATGCAGAACTCTAAGAAAGGTAGTTTACCTTCAAGACATGGAGTTCATTTGTCTAAGGAACAGTGTCCTAAGACACCTCAAGAAATTGAGGATATGAGATGAATTCCCTATGCGTCTGCAGTAGGCAGTCTTATGTATGTTATGCTATGCACAAGGCCCGACATTTTCTTTGCAGTGGGAGTAGCCAGTAGATATCAGTCCAACCCAGGATTGGATCATTGGGTTGCTGTTAAGCATATTCTCAAGTATCTTCGGAGAACGAGAAACTATATGCTTGTATATTCCCATCAAAATTTGATTCCATTAGAATATACAGATTCTGACTTTCAGTCAGACAAGGATTCAAGGAAATCTACGTCTGGGTCAGTATTCACCCTTGGTGGTGGAGCCATAATTTGGAGGAGTATCAAGCAATCTTGCATTGCTGATTCCACCATGGAAGCCGAGTATGTAGCAGCTTGTGAAGCAGCTTAGGAGACTGTTTGGCTCCGAAAGTTCTTGAGTGATCTGGAAGTTGTTCCAGATATGGATAGGCCCATAACACTTTATTGTGATAATAGTGGAGCTGTGGCCAAATCCAAAGAACCAAAAAGCCACAAAAGTGGGAAGCATATAGAGAGGAAATATCATCTCATCAGAGAGATAGTGCAGCGAGTAGACGTGGTCATGACGAAGATTGCGTTGCAAGATAACCTGGCTGATCCATTTACAAAGACCTTAACGGCTAAAGTGTTTGAAGGTCACCTAGAGGGTTTAGGATTACAAGACATGTCCCATCTGCTTTAGTGCAAGTGGGAGATTGTTGGGATTTATGCCCTAAAGCTTGTAATTGTAAATGGTTAAAGAAAATAATAAGAATTATTTAGATTATCATTCAAGTTCATAAAATGTTTTATATTCAGTAATACATTCGTATTGTGCAAGAACATCCTAGATTGCAAGATGTAATCTTATAATGAGTATATGATGGTCATATACATAGAGGATTCATTTTGAGACGTGCAATCTAAAGAGTCCGTAGAGTGCGAACAAAGCGGGGTACTTTGTTTGTGATTGATCTAATTCTGCGGTCCATTATGTAAAGTACGGTGGTCTTATCCTAGACCGCTCATGTAGTTGACATGAGAATGGAGGCACCTTATATGATGAGATCATATAGGATTGGGCTACAATTTATATGAATCTCTCACCAAGATCCGTTAGTAGATGAGATTCATATATAATCGATAAACGATGGCTATTTATAGGTGATCTTAATCCTGAGTGTCTTATCGACTCCTTCAGGTTAGATCGTGGCTTTTGATTTACCATGAGTGAGGTTGATAAGAATCTCGACCAATACCTCCTTATCTTGGAGCTGCGGTTTGGCTTGTGGCTGGAAGGTTTGAACACAATAGTGGAATCCACTCCTTCTTGATTGAAGTAGATGAGTAGTTCCCTTAAGGGTTGATTCGGGGCTTGAACGATTATGAGCGCTCTACTTCTTCCGTGAGGAAGACAGAATTTAATTGTTCATTAGAGAATCAATGGTACTTAAAGGAAAAGATATTTCAAGAGGGGTATAACGGACTTTATGACCTAGCTTTAGTTATGAACTATTTGTGGAGGATCACACTATATGTAATTAGCTATATCAATGGACACTGAGACTTCAGATTATATAAACACATCTACAGTTTTGAGAGTGCAGCCTCGGGTTTTTAGTAAAATAACTCCGAGGTTAATAATCATGAAATATTAATTAAAGAGTTTTAATTAATATTGCTAAGTATTATTGGAGCTCAAAACTGTGGATCCATTAGGTTCCTTTGCTAGCCCTTATAGTTGTTGGTAACGAGGGTCACGGTAGATTAATTGGATGGTCCAATTAATAGTGTTACGAAAGTAATGCGATAAAAATAAAAGAGAATAATTAAATAATGTGATTATTTAATTAATTAAATATTTAATAAAATAATATAAATTATAAATTATTAATTATTAATTATTAATTCTATTTATTAAATATGAGGTCATGTGATTAAATAATGACTAGGACAAAAGAATTAAAATAATTAGATTATTTAATAGTCCAAAAGGTCACAGGTTCAAGTCTTTAGGGAGACTAAAAATAAATAGGATTTAGAATCCTATTTTGACTTGGTCAAACTAAAACCCTAAAGGACTACTATATAAGTATTATATAGTTAGGAAAAACAGAACCTAGCACACAAGTGAAAAAGAAAGAGAGTTCGGCCACCAAAGAGAGAAAAGAAAAAAAAAGTTTTTTCTGACTCTCCTCTCTTTTGCATGATTCGGCCAACGTTCTTTTCACGTGACCTCTATCTCTTGCCGTGACGTGCCCACACACACGTTGTTAGACCGCAGGTCATAGCTCGGAAGATCTGGTGGTAGATCGAGCAATCGGTAAAAGGAAAATCAAGAAAAAGGTATGTAGTTCATGAAATCATTTTCTGCGTATATACAGGAACTCGTTCCTGGTTGAAAAAGGTTTTCAAAATAAGAAAAAATTTTGAAACCCAATTCCGCACGTTATACGATAATCAAAATTTTTTTTTCTAAAATTCCCTTCAACACGAACCTACCAAACAAACTCGATAGCATCATTCACACAATTGAACGACATCTTTGTCAAACAGTTCGCCAATAGTCAAAAGCTTGAAAAATAGTCGAACGACCTTTATACAATCAGTCAACGTCGCGGCGAGCTATTGCGCGACTACGTGGGCCGATTCAACAAAGAGAAAGTGTTGATCCCTCACTGTAATTAGGCCACGACAATCTTTGCCTTCAGGAAAGGACTCCTCCATGACTCCGACCTTTACAAAGAATTAACAAAATATCCATGCAAAATAATGGAGGACGTTTTCGCCAAAGCATGGGCCCAAATCTAATGGGAGGAAGATGAAGTCAACTATACCTCGTCGAGGTATAACAAGAATGATGAATGACGAAGTCGTCGCATCGAACGCAAATCAGCAGAATGTAGGCCAGAACCATATCCAAGCAGCCACCAAAATGACAGATCACACGACAACTGCGCCCCTCGTGACAGGCAACCTCATCAACCAGAGACGACTATAGCCAAAGTGCTCGAATACAATCTCAACATTACACTTGTCGAAGTTATCGCGGTCATGAAAAACCTAGGAAACTCAGTGAAATGGCCTGGAAGGATGTCGAGTCCCGTAGATAAGAGGGATTCCACCAAGTGGTGCGACTTTCACGGAGACCAAAAATATAGAACTGAAGATTACATCGCGCTCAAATTTGAAGTGGTCGAGCTCTTGAAAAGAGGGCATCTAAAAGAGCATCTCACCGACAAAGGCTAAAGCACATTAGCCAATCGAGACGAGCGCTAAAACAAGCACAAAACACCCCTTCCTGATCCCCCATGACACAAAAGAGTCTTAAATGTCATCACATGCGGATCGGAGATCAGCGGAGTGTCATACTCAGCAGTGAAGCGACACACAAGACAAACAGAAAACCATGAGGTTCACCCCAAGAGATCAGTCGACCCTGTGTTTGACCACACCATCAATTTCAACAATAATGAGCATATTGAACTGCTCAATCCGCACCATGACGCACTTGTAATATCACTTCATATAGCCAACTGTCTGATAAAACGCTTCCTGATCGACAATGGCAGTTCAACAAACGTGCTATTTCTCGAAGCTCTACGGGAGATGCAGATCGATGAATCAAGCATTGTACGACGATCGATTGTGTTAGTTGGTTTCAGTGGTGAGCACAAAAATACTATTAGGGAAATCACCCTCCTCGTCTACACGGAAGGTGTCAACATCAACACCCAATTCATGGTGCTTGACTGTCCTTCAACATATAACATCATCATGGGTCGTCCCTGGATACACGACATACGTGCTGTCCCCTCGACTTATCACTAGACACTCCGCTTTCCAACTAAATAGGGAGTATACGAGATTCATGGGGAGCAACGAGTTTCAAGATAATACTATACCAACATCTTGAAGAGTAAACCAACTCAATTATAGCAATTACAGCAGTCGACCCCGAGGCACGAACAACATAGTCCAAAGATGTAAAAACTCGACGAAGTGCAAATACATTCAGACTATCTTGAGCATAAAGTCCAAATTGGGTCCCTCCTCAAACCAGACATAAGAGCTCGACTAATCGACTTCCTAACCAGTCAGACAAAAATGGAGGAAGTTCGCTCCTGAGCTAAACAAAGTAATCAACGAAGAGATACAAAAACTGATTGACATCGGCTTAGTAAGAGAAGTCCACTACCCTAATTGGTTGGCAAACATAGTGGTCGTGTAGAAGAAAATTGGGAAGCGAAGTGTCTGCATTGACTTCACAAACCTTAATAAGGCATGCCCTAAATACTCATTTCCCCTACCTCACATCAATATGATAGTAGACGCCACGGTAGGGCATGAGCTACTCAGCTTCATGGATGCTTTTTCAGGATACAACCAAATCCTAATGTACCCCGACGACCAAGAAAAAATAGCTTTTGTAACCGCGCGTGGCATCTTCTGCTACAAGGTTATACCCTTTGGGCTAAAGAATGCAGGGGCAACCTACCAATGACTGGTCAACAAAATATTTAGAGAAATGCTTGGCACGATAATGGAAGTGTATATTGACGACATGCTCGTCAAATCTCTTTAGGCGGAACGACATCTAGATCACTTGCAACAGGCCTTCGACATACTTCGGAAATACGATATGAAGCTCAACACAACCAAATGCTCGTTTGGAGTGTCGTTCGGAAAATTCCTTAGCTACTTAGTCACACATCAAGGAATCAAGGCTAATCCGGACCAGATTCAGCTAATCATGGGAATCCCTTCCCCCCAATCGGTGAAAAAAGTTCAAAAACTCACCGGTCGAATAGCGGCACTTAACCGCTTCATCTCCAAATGTTCAGAAATGTGCCATCCTTTCTTCGACACTTTGAGGGAAAACAAAAGCTTCGAGTGTACAGAAAAGTGCAAAGTCATGCTGTAGCAGTTAAAGACTTATTTGTCGAGCCCTCATCTACTCTCGAAACTAACCAACAGAGAAACACTCTACGTGTACTTGGCAGTTTTAGAAACAGCTGTGAGCGCTATCTTAGTCCGCAACGTCGAACAAAAGAAACTCCCCATTTACTACACAAGCAGGTCTTTACTCGACGCAGAGAAAAGATACAGTCAAATGGAGAAACTGGTTCTAGCGCTACCATCAACAGCCAGAAAGCTACGACCTTATTCCATTGCCACCATATAGTTGTGATCATAACATTCCTGCCGAAGAATGTACTACACAAACCAGAACTCTCCGGTCGACTCACCAAATAGGTAGTGGAGCTAAGCGAGCACGATATATCCTATCGACCACGGACGGTGATCAAGTCCCAAGTCATAGCTGATTTCGTCACCGACTTCACTCTAGACACTCTCCATTTGGTAGAATAAGAAATGCTTACCCTAATGGAGGAGTCGACCTCTACCTGAACACTTTCAGTCGATGGGTCTAGTAATTCTAAAGGTAGTGGGTTAGGCTTGGTACTACAGTCATCTAAGAACGACATTGTCTAGCAGTCAATCAGATGCGGCTTCAAAGTAATGAACAACAAAGTCGACTACGAGGTCGTCATTGTCGAGCTCACGCTCGCCAAAAGTATGAACATAAAACGGATCAAAGTCTGGTATGATTCACAACTGATTGCACGATAGCTTGATGGGACATATCAAGCAAAAGATCCAAAAATGGTTGCTTACCTGGCCATTGCCATGGAATTACGCTCGACGTTCGAAAATTTTGAGCTCGAGCAAATACCCCGAATAAAAAACGTGCACGAGGACGTCTTAGCCAATTTAGGCTCAGCCATCCAAATAGTCGAGCCCAAAAGCATATAGCTAGTTAACTTGCAATGGCCAGCAGTTTGAGCCAACAGAGAAGAAATTGTCCCAATCGACGTCGAGGAAAACTGGATGACTCTTTTGCTCGACTATCTCGTCAACGACACACTTCCAACCGACTAAAACGAAACACGCAGACTCAGAATAAAAGTTGTTCGCTTCAATGTCATCAAAGGCAAGCTATTGAGGAGGTCATTCTCTAGACCTTACTTACGTTGTGTCAACACAACAGAAGCCAACCTCATTCTCGAAGAGATCCACGATGGCAACTGCAGAAATCATTCAGGAGCCAGAAGCCTGGCAAGTTGAGCCATCATAGCAGGATACTACTAGCCGACCATGAGGTCAGATTTAGCAAACTACATCAAAAAAAGTGACAAATGCCAAAGGTTCGCACAGGTCGCGCACCAGCCCTTTGGGCGACTACACAATATGACGTCTCCATGAAGTGGGGCATGGATATTGTTGGGAAAATGCTGACCACAGTAGGAGGAAAGGTCTACATGTTAGTTCTAACTCATTACTTTAGCAAATGGGTCGAGGCCAAAGCTTATCCAAGAATCCGAGAATTCAAAGTCAAAGGATTCATATGGAAGAACATCATGTGTCGATTCGGCATCCCAAATGAAATAGTCACCAACAACGGCTCACATTTCAAATTGAGCTTCTCGACACCTCGATATCCACAATCGAACGAACAAGCAGAATCGACCAATAGGACAATCGTTAGCACACTGAAGAAAAAACTCGACGCAGCAAAAGGGGTCTGGGTTGACATACTCTCAAAAGTCCTATTGTCATATAGAACCACTCCCCGAGTGTCGATCGGACAAACACCATTTTCTTTAGCTTATGAGGCTGAAGCCGTTCTACCTGTCGAGTCAAAAGTCTACACTGCAAGATACGGGCATGCCACAGAAGAAGAAAATTCACAAGCACTTTCATGTGTGCTCAACACGCTCATCGAACGTCGAGAACAAGCCTCCATTCGACTAGCCAGCTATTAACAGATGATCGCTCGACATTATAACAAGAATATTCGTATTCGAGCCTTCAAGGAAGGATATTGGGTACTACGTCGCGTGTTCCAAAACACGGACGAACGAGGAACTGGAAAACTAGGCTCGACATAGGAAGGCCCTTACCAGATCAGAAAAATAGTATGACAAGGCACACACAAACTGCTCGACACTGACGGTCGTGAGATCAACAACAGCTGGAACACTATACATCTAAAACAGTACCACTTCTAAACCCATCTATTTTTCTCTTTTTTTTTGTTTTGAATATTTTACTGACTCGAGTGTCGGAGGGCTGTTGGCCGTTGACCCTCTTCGACAGGTCAAAGCCTTAATAGCGACACTACTATCACGGAAAGCTAAAGGGCTCGGCCAACTAACAAATGCTCTACACATGAGCATAGAAGACGAGGACGCTCGACAAATAGTCTTCAAGCTCATAACTGAAACTTGAAGACTATGGGGCAACAACATCTACATACAGTGAATGACATTCAATAAATTCAACACATGAGTGATTGGTCGTTAATTGTTACATTTTTACACCCTTTGAACCGTGTCTTTTGATCGTGTTTTCAAGTATATTCGGTGCTTTTGATGTGTTTTGTGAGCTTGTGCAGGTTCTAGGTGATTTCCGCGAATTTATGCGAAGTATCGGAGTTTCGGGCGAAAAACATCCAATTTGGCACAAAGGGCACCGCGACCAAGCGACATGACTGCATGGTCGCAGCAGCATATCGTTGCAAAGAAGATTGCAACAGCGAGTGAGCTCCACGAGGGACGCACGCAACCAGCACTCGCAGCAGCTTGCTTGCGCTGAGGGAGGAAACTGGCTCGTAAGCTGGCTCGTGCGAAGGAAGCAAACTGGACCAGTAGGTAGCACGACCACTGGTAGCAGCCTGCTGGTCATATCGGTGGAATTTCTACAACACTAGCAGCCGCCTATAAAAGCAAACATAAGAGGAAAGTTTGGGGTTCCTCTTGGCTCGTCCCAAGCTACGACCATACACGATTTTCAGCCTATTTTCATCCTCCAAAACACCAAAGAACATCATCAAACACCACGCGTCACATGTTTATCGATTAATCATCAAGGAAGACGAAGATTGAAGGAAAATAAGTCTCAGCTGGACCAAAGCGGGATTTCAAATTCTTAACATCTTTGAATGAGTTGTTTCATTTTCCTTATCTTTTCTTCTTGTTTTATTGATTGTATGAATAGCTAGTTTTATTGTTAGGTGATCATGGGACCATAAACGGATTTGGATTCTATTGACTATATAATATTTTGATAATTTATTGCAAGATATAGATTTAGAGTTTTATTTTATATTATCGATTGCAATTTATTCTCGTGTCTATGCATATACGAAAGTAGCTTTCAAGCTTTTTGATTAATAGCTATTTGATATGGTGGTGAATTTTGATAAGAAATTACTAAATTGACCTAGGTATTAGATTAGCTATGGCTTTTGTTTTGAATACACTCTAGGACCAATAGGTGCGTTTAATCGGAATTACACACTATTGCATGACCAATACAATGTGGTATGCCTTAAGCTATATAAGTCTTGTCTTGTTAATAAGGTGTTTCATAGTAGTCAATATATTCATCCTCATCTGGAATTGGGATGTGATGTGTGTTAATAGGCATGAATGTGATGTGTGTTCGTCCAGGGAGCCGTTTCCAGAGTTTGAGCAGGAACAAGTACAAGCAATTGTTCCCTATCAAGCTAGACAAGGGAAGGACCCCTACTCCAATCACTATAATCCATAATGGAGAAACCATCCCAATTTCTCTTGCATAGATAGTCAACAGCAGCCTGGGCAGTATCTAGCACGGCAGCAATATCATAAGTTTGAGCCTCTACAGCAGCCTCAGCTTCCGCAAATTACACAGGGTTTACATGATTCACCTCCTCAGCAAGCAAGAACATCGCTGGAGGACGAATTTGATAGATTGTTGCAGATGTTCCAGCAGTAGGAGGCCACATCACGGAAGCTAGAGGTGCAAGTTAGCCAATTAGCTGAAGCCCTACAGTATAGAGCACCAGGACAGTTCCCTAGTCAGTAGGAGCAAGCAAAGGCGATTACCGTTCTCCAAAATGGTAAGGCAGTAGATAATAGGGTTGGAGGTGAACTTTTTGATCCTTCTATTTTTGATGTAGGTACAAGTGCAAATTCTTTAGTGCAAAAAGAGAAAGAAGTGGTCACATCGGATCAAACTCTACTTTTTCGTCAGGTTGCGTCCCCATTTGTGCCACAGGTTCCATTTCCGGGTCGTCTTCAGAAGAGCAAGGTTAACAATGCCTTTAAAGAGATTTATGATGGGCTGTCAAAAGTGAACGTCAACCTACCACCCTTGGATATGATCAAGAAAATGCCGTCCTATGGAAAGTTCTTTAGGGAACTTAATAAGCGGAATAGGCAATATGAGCTGAATGAGAGAGTGATGATCTCTGAGACGGTGAGTGTATTACTACAGCAGAAGTTTCCCCTAAAGTTAAAAGATCCAGGGAGCTTCAATATTGATACCACCGTCGGGAATGTGAAGAAAGAGAGAACCATGTTAGACCTTGGGGCTAGCATCAATCTAATTCCCTATTCAGTTTATATACAGCTGGGTCTAAACGAGCTGAAGCCTACTTCCATGTCCCTACTGTTAGCCGATCGGTCGACACGGTACCCGAGGGGTATTGTTGAGGACATCCTCATCCAAATAGACAAGCTGATCATACCTGCTGATTTCGTGGTCCTTGATATGGACGATGCGAGAACGACCGAGACTAATCGTCCCATCCTGTTGGGGAGACCATTTATGGCTACTGCGCAGACGATCATCGATGTGCAAAATGGAAAGCTATCCATGACAGTCCTGGGCAAGACAGTTGAGTTTCAGGTATTTAATGCTATGAAACCCTCTGTCAATTCTTGTGATTGTTTTTCTTTGGATGTTTTAGGTACCTAGCTAGAGAGAGCAAAGGAGCAGTGCCTCAGTGGCACAGGAGCGGCGGACACTAAAACATGTTTGTGGGTGAAAAAGAAATCCAAACAGAAAAAGAAGCCCAAACCATGTTCGAATAAACAGTCTGATGACGAGCTTGACTTTGAATAATATGGAAGCTGTCTCAAGTTAAAGAAGCAATTGTTGGGTTGGTTACACCAAAAGCATGGACGACCAAGCAGGCATGAGCTGATTGCGTGCCATGCAGGAGACGGTGTATTGGATGTGCACTAAGAGATAGCTTAAGTCCGACGTCTCGCCTAGACATTAAATAAAGCACTAGAAGGGAGGTAACCCTTTATTTCTTTTTTGGTTTTCTATTGTTGTATATGAGAATTTTGTTCAATTTCTCTTTTCCATAGAAGTTTTATGCCTTATGTTGAGAAAACGAAGTACGGGGGAGTGAGGTTAGATGAAGTTAGTTGTGGATATTAGGATTGTTAGTTGTGGATATTAATATTGTTTTTCTGCATTTTGTTTTCTGTGTTCATGTTTTGTTTGTTTTTGTTTTTCCCTTGAATTTTAGATTTTAAACATTGAGGACAATATTTATCTTATGTTTGGTGATGCGACTTTTTGTTACCCGCAAGTATACGGGGTCGGCACAAGTAATAAAATATTGAGTAAATTATCGTTTCCACAGGGATATTTAGGCGTTGAGTACTAAAATTAACCAAGCCTATTTCTATTTGGATAATCGAAAGATATTAAAGATAACAATATAAAAACATAAAAGTAAAGCAAACAACCAATATGAGAGATGAGCTAGGGTATTTGAATTCACCTATTCCATCCAATTGAGTTCCATGAAAGCATATTGTTGAGGTTTAATTATTCATGAAGATGACCATGTTTATCTAATTTATCCAAAGTCCCCTCTCGAGGTAAATCGGACCTATTCCGCACACACTAATATCCTATCTCTCGATGGTATATCTAAGTGCATGGAAATGCATTAGTTACAATAAACACCCTATGTGATCACACAAGCAAATTAGTATATCTCTATCTAATTCTACTTGTGGTGGACATTACATCGAGCACGTGGTGGGCGTCTCCTCTCGGTACATAACACACAACCAATTTATCATTTAAATGTAGGCCTTCACATTCAAAGCACTAAGCACAATAAAACCACTCAACAACGCAATAATCAACCGCAACAAATTAAACAATCATTTCATGCAATCATCATAGAATAAGATCCATCAAAACCCCAACTTACAAGTTTAGCCCATAATCATGGTTTTCAATAATTAAACTAAATTAAATTAACTAAAACAATTAACATAAAGCGAGACGGATCCAATGGAGAATAATGCGAGGTAGTCACACGGTTCCAATCACGGAAATGGAAAACATATTGATTATTATTAAGCACATAATATCATGACATAAATCACATAAAATATATTCATAAACAATAAAATCCAAATCCGTTCACGGTTTCGAAAATCACCTAACAATAGTTCTAACAACTCATAATCATAAATGAACAATCAAGGAAGATAAATGAGATGAAATACAACCCATTGAAGCTCTCAAGACTCGAAGATCCGCTTTGGTCCGGCTTGAACTTCTCCGCTTTCGATCTTCGTCTTCTTCGATGAACACTTACAATCTAGAGATGTTGTGATGATTTGTGATGCTTGGGATGTGTTTGGGAGGAGCAAGAAGGATGAGAATCACCCTTGGAGCAGCTTGGGAGCTGCTTGGACTGCACTGCCACAAGCTCTTTCTCCTTGCCCAGCTACTGCACTTTTCTTTTTATAGACAGCCCATTAGGGCGCTGTTTTTCTTCACCGCGACCACCACCGCGACCTGTGGTTGCGGTGGCTTGGTCGCGGCCTTCACTGGGCTGCTTGGAGAGGCAGCACTGCGAGCTACACCGTGAGGAGCACAGGTCGCGGTCTTCCTCGCCACGTTCACTGGTTTGCATGAAGTTTCTGCACCGCGAGCTCCCCACGCGAGCACAGGTCGCGCTCGGTCCTCGCGCAGCTCACTGGTCACTTCTTCTTCTGCACCGCGAGCTGCACTGCGAGGAGGGGCTGGTCGCGGTCGAGCTCGGGCTGCTCACTGGTTGGGCACGGGTTCGTCTTTGTTAGGTCGAGTATTTTCTAGGTTGGCTAATTCCGTGCAAAACACTCTTTGGTTGTAATTGTGTTTAGGAGCTTTCGTTGAAGGCATCAAGATCATCGATTCATTTGGTAAGTTGCTCTCAATCTCACAAAGGTTTTTAGGATCTCACACACTCACAACATATCATTCATTATGTTTCTAGGCATCTCATTCATCATTGACATGGTCTATGATGCATAGTTCTTTGTATTGCATTCATATGTTATGTTCTGCAGATGCATCCTATAGATGGTCCCATATCTCCACCTTCCTATCCGAATTTCAAAGTTTAGTCTTCATGAAAGTTGTTGGTCTATGTGTGTACTTACCTCTGTCAGTTTTTCAGAATTTTCTGGGTGGCACGTCGCTAGATATTAGATAGAAACTGGACATAGGTCAGTGCTGGAAAAACAGGGGAGACAGTTTTTGTTTGACATGTATGTGGTCCAATATGTCACCCTTTCTGTCAGAATTGTAAATGGTGTCATTCATGAAAGTTGTTCATATATGTCTCTACCTTCTTCGCTAATTTTTTCAGAATTTTCTGGGTGGCACGTATCTAGATAATAGCTAAACACCAGACATAGGTCAGTGCTGAAAAAACAGGGGAGACAGTTTTTGTGTGTCATGTATGTGGTCAAATATGGCACCCTTAATGTCCGAATTTTAAATGGTGTTCTTCATGAAAGTTGTTCATATATGTGTTTACTTTCTTCAGTTATTTTTTTAGAATTTTCTGGGTGGTGTTTCTCTAGATATTAGGTTGAAACCGAACATAGGTCAGTGCAGAAAACTGCACCCGACCCAACATGTGTGTCCGACCCATTTTGTATGGCAACCCGACCCGTGGCTCTTCCTATATATAAATGCCACTTCGTCTTTTTCATCAGTAATCCAGAAACAAGAACCCTAGCAGCTCCCTCTCTTCATACTCTCTCAACTCCAATCTCTCAAAACTCACCCAATCTCTCTTGTATGTCCATGGAATCAAATTAGAGACTTGTGGTAAGTTTGTTTCTTGTTTGTTCAAGTTTTTTTATGATTCATTTCATTTGAATCTCTTTGTTGTTCTTGAATGAGAGTTAATGGAGTTTTATAGATATTAATTGAATGAAAGCTTGTGTGATTTGTGTTTAATGCATGATAAGGCATTTAGGAAGTTAAATTAGTACCTAGATAACTTGATGTTGTGATTTAGAATGCATTTATCTTGCTTGAATGAATTAAGCATCTATCTCACATGTGTTTAGTGGATTGGTACTAATCTAGGTTGGATCAAGAGTGTTAGTTGTTGTTATAATAATTTACTTGTTGTTAGAATCACATTCATATAAACATGTTGGCTGCCTTGTAGAGTTCATGCATTGAATATGTTTGTTTCATGACTTGAAAGTGTTGAATTTGTTGCAAAAATTGTTAGGTCTTGAAATGTGTTTATGCTAAGTGTTATTTTAGTAGATTGTGTGCACTAGTTCACTTAGCATCATAGGTTGTATTAGTCATGCATCCTAATTGTATGTTCATGCATCATTGAACACTTAGATTATAATCCTTTGTGTTATTGGAAGAGCTTGTGTGACTTTGGTAAAGTCTTATGAACAAGCTCAAGGTTTGCTTCTTGTGCAAAAGTTGCATTTGTGTGGAATTTCACTAGTTGGCTCTTGCGAGACGATAGGTGTAGGCTCACGCCAATAGGAGTGTGAATTCTAGGATAGCTTGAGGATATACGTTTAGTCACCTAGTGGATCTTGGGATATCATTAGGGAAAAGGCCTGCGGGTAGACTAGAATGGGATAGTCCAAGAGGAGTGAGTCCTTGTAATTTCAACTTGAGGGTGTACTGCATTTATCACTAGTGGATTGTCCGTTAAGTGGCCAAGAGTGGTCCCGTGGTTTTTGATCCCTTGTTGGAAGGGGTTTTCCACGCTAAAATCCTTGTATTGATTTTGTTTATCTTTTCCGCATTTGTTATGTGTTTATAATTGTTGAATTGATCTAATTAAATTGTTGGTAATCAAAAAATTGGGTAAGAACCTATTCACCCCCCCTCTAGGTTCATATAGATCGTTGCACTTAAACTTTCAGTCTTCAACGCGAGGGAGGGCGCGCGAGGGGCTGGTCGCGTTGTGCATGGCGAAACTGGTTTTATTTTTTTGTTTTCTTTCTTAACCAAAACGGCGTCGTTTTGGCCCAAAGCATTGGTGCCAAAACGGCGCCGTTCCAATTAAAACCCAGCTGCCTTAGGTGCAAAACGCACCGTTTCATTAATGGCTGGGGTCAACTTTCTAAATTTACAGTTTGACCCCAGAACTTTAGCATTCTTTCATCGATGCCCTTCCCCAAAGTTACTGAAATTATACGTTTTCCTCAAAAATATATAAAATCATCACTTAGGTCCCTAAACCTGCACACTCAAGGAAAACACGTCAAAAGCACCAAAAATACTTAAGAATACAATTAAAAGATACGGTTTAGGGGTCGTAAATATATGAAAATAAATGACCGATCATTTGGGGGTATTTTTGTCTTTTGTATGTTTTTGTGTCGTATTGGTGTATATAGGCTGGAAACCTATATTTTCCTTATAAGCACTGCGTTTGGAAGAATTAGGTAAAACAATACTACGTACATCAATCTTTTGAGTCTTTTCTTTAGTTTTATTTTTTTTAGGATAGCAAATCATATACATGCTAAATAGATAATTGAGTAATAATATGTAAAATGCGTAGGTCATTTGAGTGTACAAAGTTGTTAGCTAGAATAGTGTCGGTAAAGTCTTTCAATCTAATTATTTAGGTTTGATGTCTTTGCATTGTAGTATGTGAAATCTTCCAATTAGTTGTCCTGATTAAAAGAGGAGACTACCCTTAGTGAGATTTTGAGCATCATGTGTATTCGTTCTGAGGGAATTTATTGTTTCTACTCATAAACACTTTCTTGAACTTTTTGTTATTAGATTGATTTCTATAGGTTTGTTTTGGATATTAATAAATTGCATGATAAAAATCTTATATGCATGTGTTGAATGTTCAATTGAGTAGATTTTGGAGATGTGATCCAGGCATTGTGTGCGAACTCCTAAATAGCTTGATTTCTTGTCCTTAAAGTGTGTGCTCCCTATCCCATTCTTGGCCAAACTCTCACACATTAGCTTTTTATTGTATGACCTACACTGTCCAAAAGTCCTAGCCGAAATTATAAAAGCCTTACTTTTGAAGCTTGGAAACTAGAGACAATTAAAAGAAATATGTGTTGGTTGAGTGAGAAAAGGAGTGGTAGTCAAAAAGATGAAAAAGGTATGGAATATATGCAGATAAATAATAGCCAATAGAAAAAGAAAAAAAAAAGAATGAAAAGATTTGGCTAAATGAGATAAAGGAGTATGATGTACAAAAAAAAAATTGAAAAAGGTTCGAAAAGAGGTTGAAGGAGAAAGATGCAGAAAAGGAGGGGAATACGAGTTGAGCAAACTTGGTAGTTGTGAGAGAAGAGAGCAAAAATAAAAATCTTTATGAAGTCTCTCCAGAGGTTTCCAAGTGAGTTGTAACCTTATTTCTGATCTTTTTATAGCCACTCACCCCAAAGCCCCATTACAACCATGAAAAGACCTGTTGATCTCCTTAGGAAACTTAATTGTAATATTTGACATGTATGTACATTGATTTTTTTGTTCTTAACATTTGATATCGTTCATGAGGTCCATTTGTTAAATTTATGCGTTCCTTCTAATTATTTGTACATACGACATAATTTATTATTCTTTACTCATTAATTCCAGTCGTATGTAGTTGAAAGTGTGATAACCTAGGTTCTGAGTGTTATTGAGTGAAAACTGGTGAAACTAGAGTCAAGGCGAATTACATCAGTGGCTTGTTAATATGGAAGGTTTGACTGTTATGAATGTGATGCATGCCAGAGTCCTGTATGATATAGGGTGTATTAGACTTGTTGGCAGTATTTTGGATTTCTGATTTTGTGCTATTCTTGTGCCTTTGTATTTATGTATACACTTGGTTTGATATGTAGCTATATATGTGGTTAGCTTAGGACGTTTGTGGGTATCGTAACTGGTAAACCCTCACGAGACTATAACTCGTCCACTAGGGCCACCTAGGGGTTTAAAAGCTTGTGGCACATGCTAAGTGGCATCGTGTCATCCTACGAAAATGGATATAGCTTAGTTTGTTTTTGTTTGTTAAGTTTAGTTTTTGAGTTTTTGTTTTTTGTTGTGGTGTATGCCGATTTGCTTGACGACAAGCAAAAGATGGGTTTAGGGGTCTTTGATCGGTCGTTAATTGTTACATTTTTACACCCCTTGAACCGTGTCTTTTGATCGTGTTCTCAGTATATTCGGTGTTTTTGATGTGTTTTGTGAGCTTGTGTAGGTTCTAGGTGATTTCCACGAATTTATTTGTAGTATCGGAATTTCGGGCGAAAAATATGCAATTTGGCATAGAAGGCACCACGACCGCATGGTCGCGGCAGCATGTCGCGGGGAAGAAGATTGCAGCAGCCAGTGAGCACCGCGAGGGATGTACGCGACCAGCGCTCGCAGCAGTTTGCTCGCGCTGAGGGAGGAAACTGCACCAGTGCGGCACGCGACCACGGGCGCGATCAAGGCACGCTCGCAAGCTAGCTCTCGCGGAGGAAGAAAACTGGACCAGTAGGCACCACGACCAGGTGGCGCGACCGCTGGTCGAAGCCTACTAGTCACGGCGGTGGAATTTCTGCAGCCTTAGGAGCCGCCTATAAAAGCGAACATGAAGGAAAGTTTGGGGTTCCTCTTGGCTCGTCCCAAGCTACGGCCATACACGATTTTCAGCCTATTTTCACCCTCCAAAACACCAAAGAACATCATCAAACACCACGCTTCATATGTTTATTGATTAATCATCAAGGAAGATGAAAATTGAAGGAAAAGAAGTCTCAGCCGGACCAAAGCAGGTTTTCGAATTCTTGACATTTTTGAATGGGTTGTTTCACTTCCTTTATCTTTTCTTCTTGTTTTATGATTATATGAGTGGCTAGTTTTATTTTTAGGTAGTCATGGGACCATGAACGGATTTGGATTCTATTGACTATGTAATATTTTGATAATTTATTGCAAGATATAGATTTAGAGTTTTATTTTATATTATCGATTGCAATTTATTCTCGTGTCTATGCATATACGAAAGTAGCTTACAAGTTTCTTGATTAATAGCAATTTGATATGGTTGTAATTTATATGAGAAATCATTAGGTTGCATTAGGGTGTTAACTGACTATAAAATCAATACTAGGTTAATTTTGATAAGAAATTACTAAATTGACCTAGGTATTAGATTAACTATGGGTTTTCTTTTGAATGCACTCTAGGACCAATAGGTGCATTTAATCGAAATTACACACCACTGTGTGACCAATAAAACGTGGTGTGCCCTATGCTATATAAGTCTTGTTTTGTTAATAAGGTGCTTCATAGTAGTCAATATATTCATCCTTATCTGGAATTGGCACCGTGTGACCACCTAGCGCTTTCTTCCATCAAATTCGTCTCGTTTTATTTTGAGTTTTAGTAGTTTAATTTAGTTTAATTCAAAACCAAAAACCAATTGTTTTACTTTTATTGTCATAGTTTATATCTTTAGTTTATAGGATTAGTACCACCACTTCCTTGTGGATTCGACTTCGTGCTTACGGAAATTTATTACTTTGTCACATCCTACACTTGGGATTTATTCCACGCGTGTGAGCTTGTCAACGAGCATCGAATTAGCTAGACTTAAGTTGTCCATATCGTGCCCCAGACTCGAGTGATCAAGTTGTCATTGTACTGTGCTATACACACGAGCTTTATTATGATAAACGTTTGATTTGCTCTAATTTTATTTGCAACATGGTTTACTCGACAAATTTCCTTTTTGCATACGACATGATTATACATAGCAAGCACCTTGCGATCTACATTTTTTGCTAGTGAAATATTTTGCAGTACTTTACCAATGCACACACGACATTTGTTCAAACAACAAAGTGTTTTACAAATTTGCACACGATGTTTACTCAAACAACAAAGTGTTTTACTAATTTGCACACGACATTTGTTCAAATAACAAAGGAGAAACAAGACATTTTCATATAAGCAGTCGACAACAAATTTTTACATGACAAAAGGAATGTTTAAAATATTCAAAGGGCAATTCTCGACCCAAAATAAAAATTAAGGGGCATGGAGATCCAATTTGTCAGGAGCAATTCTCGACTCTAAAAAATTCAAAAAGGCACAAAAGCCACATTTGATATTAAAGTACAAAAAATACAAGATTGGACGTATACGACGTCGTCCCCTTGCTCCTGTTGTTGTTGCTGTTACTGTTGCTGCTAGACTTCCTCCTGCTCGACCCCCGGCGTACGAGTGGCCTCAACCTGGTCACTTGGCGTATCGTTGACCGTCGCCGTCTCATTCTCCATCTCCGCCACAGCCGGTGATTTAACCTTCTCCCAGGCCGCTATTGCTTCATCAACTTTCCAACTGTCGGCCTTCCCCTCTTTAAACTCCCTCATAAGCTCGACCTTAGTTTGGATAACAGCGTCATCAGCAATATTCTCGCACTTCTCCTTGAGATGGCTAATCTGGCTCAGGAGGTTGTCGACCTATGCCTTGTGCTCCATCTTGTATCTGTTTTCATTCGCTGCCAGCACGACCACACGCTTCTCCAGCTCCTCAACCTTGTCGTCCTTCTCTCGTGCCAGCATGACTACATACTTCTCCAACTTCTCAAGCTTGTAGTCCTTCTCCCGCTCGACCCTTCTCTTCCTAACTTCTTTAGCTTTTTATTGTCGAGCTTTTTTCTCAACACTGTAATTTGCTGGTTACAATTCTTCAGACGTCGAATGGAGTTGAAGAGCTCGTTCTTCAGGTAAACCTGAATCTCGAGAGCCTGAACGAAAACGTCGTTAGAAAATAAAAGTCGAGACCAAAGATAAAAGAAAACAAAGTCTTAAAATAACTTACATGAAAAGCGCTGGCAATCCCCCAGTAAATGGTGTTCAACTGTAACACCCCCTGACCCGACCCGTCTGGATCGACCCAGGGAGCGCTACCGGGTTTTCAAAACTTTCTAAATTCACTTTATTTATTTCAAACCTTTTAAAATAGTATCAATTTGTAATTCAAAAATATTTCTCTAGTGAGCCCATCGAAATACAATTTTAAAAATTTCGGCAGAATTCCCTCTGTTTTTCTGATTTCCCAAAACCTGTTTTCACTCAACTCAATTAAAATACATTCCTCAACAACACTTCAAATCTCATTTCATTCAAATGCGCACTTTGCCGTTTAGTGCGACTTTCAAACAGTTTATAAAACAATTCATGAACTACAATCCTTCAAAAATGCAAAACAGAAAACATAAAATAATTAATTACAGCATAATTACAAATTCTCTGTATATGCATGCATATCTAATTACATTATACAGAAATATCTATATAATTAACTACCCCAAAAGATGGTGAGTAGGACTCTGAACTCTCCTCTGCAGCTGGTGCCTCTTCAGTCTTTTCCGTCCTCAGTATCTTTATTACCTACGCGTTAGAAACAAAACTAACGCGCTAAGCAATACTGCTTAGTGGGTGTATACTTAAAATAAATGGTAATATAATATAAAACAGTATATTTAAAACAGTATATCGTAAATTCAGAAATTCAAAATAGAAATAAACAATAAAGCTTAAAAACAGAATTTCAGAAATATATAACAAACGTTTTTCAATTACTGAAACTAGGTAAACATACAGTATTTCAAAGTTTTTGGAATTCAGTCAATATCATTCTTTATTTTCCATAACATTTTCTAACCATAAATTCTAAATTTGGCCCGTGATACACATAACAGGGTGTACAGGACTGGATTACGGGTTTTTCAGTCAGGTTTCCCATCTCATATGAAATGGTATCCCTCTATATAAACAGTCGGTTTCCCATTTCACGAGAAAATGGTATCCGGATATTCTTACAGTCAGTTTCCCATTTCACGAGGAAATAGTATCCGTAGTAAACAGTCGGTTTCCCATTTCACGAGGAAATGGTATCCATATAATCCACAATCAGAGACATCATACATAACGGTGCAGTACTGCCATAAATTCACCCAATTGACATGTCAATCTCCTATATCCCTATATCCCTATCCATATATCAGGGCCGTTAAAACTCATAACAAATTACTTCTTTGGTTTTAGAAATTAACGAATATCATTTTAAATCAAAATCCATAAATAGAAAAATCAAACAATAATTGTCAAGCAGGTTTTGAAAACACACATTTTTATTCAAATTTCCAGAATAGCAGGATATCACACAAAAAGTCCAACAATATACAAAAATACAATTACGAGTATATAAACAAATCCATACAAATATATATAAAATCCATAACTATATTTCCAGACTTATTAAATCAAAATATTTATCAAAAATAAGTTCAGAAACGTGTGTACACCAACCTGGATACCGTTTTACCGGTGCTATATCCTTTTCCTTCTGAGTTTTCCTTTTTCCTTTCTTTCCTTTCTTCTTCCTCTTTCCTTTCTCTTCCTCTTTTCTTTCTTTTCTTTTCTTCTTCTTTCCCTTCTCTTCTTCTTCTTTTTTTCTTTCTCTTTTTCTTCTCTTCTTTCTCTCCTTTTCTTCCTCTTCTTCTTCTTCTTCTTCTTTTCTTTTTCTTCTTCTTTCGGTCTCTCCCTCTCTGTTCTCTTTTCTGTTCTGTTTCGTGGCTTCTCACAGAAGCCAATTTTTTTTTTATATCATTTTAGTCATCGCGACCGTCGTCGCGACCTGTGGTCGCGCCACCAGGTCGCGTTGCTCACTGGAGCAACTCTACCTGCCTTCATCGCGAGCACACCTCGCGGTGCTCTGGTCGCGCTGGTGATCGCCATGCTCACTGCCCGAATTTTATTTTTTTTCATCGCGAGCAGCTTATCGCGACCTGTGGTCGCGGTGACCAGGTCGCGGTACTCACTGTCTCAGTTTTTCACTTTTCATGTGTCATTTCTGGACCGTTCCATCTGGTCCACCCCTCAACTCACAAAATTTATATTCACATATTCAAACGTAATTATTCGAAATTTGGGATGTTACAATTCTTCCTCTCTTAAGAAATTTCGTCCTCGAAATTTACCTCAATTGAACAGTTGTGGATATTGTTGTCTCATGGTTTCCTCGCTCTTCCAGGTAGCTTCTTCTACATTGTGATTCCTCCAGAGGACTTTCACCAGTGGAACTCGTTTATTCCGTAGTTCTTTAATCTCCCGATCAAGAATCTGCACTGGTTCCTCTTCATATGTCAGGTCTGGTCGGATTTCAATACTTTCGGCCTGAACTCTGTGGGAAGGATCAGATCTGTATCTCCTCAGCATAGAAATGTGGAACACATTATGAATCTTTTCTAATTCTGGAGGTAAAGCTAGTCTGTAGGCTACTGGTCCCACACGTTCAATGATTTCGTATGGCCCAATAAACCTAGGACTCAACTTACCTTTTCTGCCAAATCTAAGCATTTTCTTCCACGGAGATACTTTCAGAAACACTTTCTCACCGACTTCATATTCTATCTCTTTTCTTTTCAAATCTGTATATGATTTTTGTCGGTCAGAAGCAACTTTCAATCTGTCCTTGATAATCCGTACCTTCTCCTCAGTTTGTCAAATCAAGTCTGGGCCTACTAATTTGTCCTCTCCTAACTCTGTCCAGCATACTGGAGTCCTGCATTTCCTTCCATATAGTGCCTCATACGGTGACATAGCTATGCTCGTCTGGTAACTGTTGTTGTAAGCGAATTCAATCAATGGGAGATGATCCGCCCAACTCCCTTTAAAATCAATTACACAACTTCTGAGCATATCTTCAAGCACCTGAATTACCCTTTCTGATTGTCCGGCTGTCTGCGGATGGAAGGCTGTACTGAAACTCAGTCTAGTACCCAAGGCTTCTTGAAACTTCTTTCAGAATCTGGATGTAAACCTCGGATCTCTATCTGATATGATGGATGCAGGCACTCCATGCAATCTGACTATCTCTCTGATGTACAATTCTGCCAGTCGATCCAGTGAATAGTCAATCCTGACAGGTAGAAAATGTGCTGACTTCGTCAATCGGTCCACTATAACCCATACTGCATCATGTTTACTCCGGGTGAGTGGCAATCCGGTGACAAAGTCCATAGTGATGCGGTCCCATTTCCATTCAGGTATTGCTATTGGCTGTAATAAGCCTGATGGAACCTGGTGTTCAGCTTTTACCTGTTGACAAGTCATGCATCTATTCACAAATTCCACCATATCTTTCTTCATACCAGACCACCAATACTGAGTTTTCAAGTCCCTGTACATTTTTGTGCTACCTGGGTGTATCGCATACGAACTACTGTGTGCCTCTGTCAGGATCATCTTTCTCAATTCTTCATCATTTGGAATACAAATCATGTTTCTGAAACACACAATACCATCTGTTCTGATTGAGAAGTCCGAATGCTTCCCTCCTGGAATCTGTTCACATATCATCTGGAGTCTAGCATCCTGCTTCTGTTTTTCTGCAATCTGCTGAATCAGATTGGGTCTGCATACTAATTCAGCTACCAATGCATTATCTGGATTCAGCTGTAATTGCACATGCATAGCTTTCAGAGCGAATAGTACTTTCCTGCTCAGAGCATCTGCTACCACGTTTGCCTTTCCTGGATGGTAGTCAATTACACAGTCATAGTCTTTTATCAACTCTATCCATCGTCTCTGTCTCAGATTTAGCTCCTTCTGGGTAGGCAGATATTTCAGACTCTTGTGATCTGTATATATGTAGCATTTCTCACTATATAAGTAATGTCTCCAGATTTTCAAAGCGGAGACTATGGCTGCAAGTTCTAGATCATGAATCGGATAGTTCTACTCATGCGTTTTTAACTGTCTGGACGCATATGCAACCACCCTGCCTTCCTGCATCAATACACAGCCTAAACCCTGGTGTGAGGCATCACTATAGATCACAAAGTCTTTACCTGATACAGGCTGAATCAGAACTGGAGCCTCAACTAACATTGCCTTCAAAAGCTGTCTGGCATCTGTCAGTCCACTCAAATCTGACATTCTTATGCAGTAGCTTGGTCAACGGACTTGCTATGGAGGAAAATCCCTTCACAAACTGTCGATAATAACCTGCCAAGCCTAAGAAACTTCTGACTTGTATAACATTTCTGGGAGGCTTCCATTCCACTATTGCTTCAATCTTTTTCGGATCTGCCTTAATACCTTCTGCTGACACAATATGACCCAGAAATGCAATCTCAGGCAACCAAAACTCACATTTGCTCAGTTTGCCATACAGTTGCTTCTCTCTCATAATCTGCAATACTACTCTGAGGTGCCTGTCATGGTCCTCTGCCGTCTGTGAGTATACCAGGATATCATCGATAAATACCACCACAAACTGATCCAAGTATGGTCGGAATATTCTGTTCATCAGATCCATAAAGGCTGCAGGTGCATTAGTCAGCCCAAATGGCATCACTATAAATTCATAATGCCCATACCTGGTTCTGAATGCAGTTTTCGGAATATCTGACTCTTTTATCCTCAACTGATGATAACCTGATCTCAGATCTATCTTTGAGAAGACATAGGCTCCTCTTAGCTGATCAAATAAATCATCAATTCTCGGCAACGGATACTTATTCTTGACAGTAAGTTTATTCAGCTGCCTGTAATCAATGCATAGTCTCAATGACCCATCCTTCTTTTTCACAAACAGCACTGGAGCTCCCCAGGGGGATACACTAGGTCTAATGAAGCCCTTATCCAGCAATTCCTGTAACTGTATCTTCAGTTCTTTCAATTCTGCTGGTGCCATTCTATAGGGAGCTATCGATAGTGGAGACGTACCTGGTACCACATCAATCACAAACTCCACTTCTCTGTGAGGTAGCAAACCAGGAAGCTCCTCTGGAAATACATCTGTAAAATCACACACTGTGGGTATCTTCTGAATTTCAGAATTAACCTTTCTGGAATCAACCACCTGAGCCAAATATGCTTCATACCCCTTTCTGATCAATTTGTAGGCTATTGTGGCTGAAATAACATTGGAGAGAAAATCCCTCCGTTCACCCACCATTGTGATTTCTACACCATCTGCTGTTCTGAGGGTCACTCGTTTCAGTTCACAGTCAATCACCACTTTATGCCGAGTTAACCAATCCATGCCTAGGATCACATCAAACTCATGGAATGGCAACTCCATCAAATCTCCTGGGAATTCACACTCCTGTATCCAAATCGGACAATTTCTGTACACGGGGCTCACAACTACACTTTGACCTATCGGATTACTGACTAATACATCATATGTAGTAGATTCAGTTTTCAAACTTCTTTGTTTCAACAATGCATCACATATGTATGAATGAGTGGAACCTAGATCTATCAATGCAATAGCTGTAGTATCAAAAATAGAAATAATACCAGCTATCACGTCAGGTGCATCCTTGTCTTCCTGAGCTTTAACACCATAAACTCGTGCAGGAGCTCGACTATCAGGTCTTGCCACTGATTCTGACACCCCTCTTTGGCTACCACGTTCAGGTCCTGCCTGACTGGGCCTCCTACCTCTGGAAGTAGTAGGGGCAGATCTCTCTAGTTGCTGAACAGGAGTAAACTGGTATTTCGGACAATCCCTGTAAAAATGATCACGAGCTTCACACCTGTTACAAGCTCCCGTAACTCTCCAGCATTCACCAGGATGCCTCTTTCCACAGTGCTCACATAATATAGGGGCTGGTCCCCTAACTGTCCTCCCAGGGGTACTGGCTACAGAAGTCGTAGACTGACCCGGCCTAGCTGTGGGTATGGGCCTCTGCGACTGCACTGGACCACTGGACTACGGTCCCTTAAACTTCTTACTCTGGGGCTGATATGAGCTAGATGGCCCTGCCCCTCTTCTTTGTTGCCCTCTGTCTCTTCTGGCCTGCTCTTCCTTCTTAATTCGTTCAACATTCAAAGCTGCCGAGACGAGTTTGGTAAAATCTTCGAATTCAAAGGCAGCAACCTGTAACATTCCTCAATTAATCCACATTCTAGATAAATATTCAAAACTTAAAAATTAAGAATGTTACACAACCTGTAGGCGGATATAGTAGTTCAGTCCATCTTCAAACCTCCTACATTTATCCGCCTCTGTCGCCACCATATCTTGTGCATATTTACTCAACCTGACAAATTCTCGCTCATATTCTGTCACTGTCATCTGCCTTTGCTTCAGGTTGATAAACTCCCTCTTCAGATTGTCCAAATAAATGCGACCAATATATTTTCTCCGGAACTCCTTCTGAAAGAAATCCCACGTTCTATCCTCTGGTCGCACTGTCTGTATAATGGAGGTCCACCATTGATAGGCATCCTCCTGCAATAAGGATACTGCACACTCCAGTCTCTCTTCAGGTGTGCAGTGCATCTGCTCTAATATTCTGTCAGTTCGTTCAAACCAGTACTCTGCGGCAGATGCATCCTCATCCTTTCTACCATGAAAATCTGTGGGTCTGTATTTAGCTAGTCGCTCTAAGGCTGATCTGCGTAGCGCTGCTCTAGCCACATTCTGAAAGAACTCAGCCATCTGCTGCATAAATGCTGGCTGTACAGGATCCGCCACTCTCGGGCTTACTGATTCCCTAGATGCTCCCCCAGCCATGCTGGCGGGACTCTCAGGTCTATCACCACTTCCTTCCATTTCTTTTATCTATATCAAACAGAAGAGAGGCTGCAGATTAGACACATTCATATGGGTAGCTTTATACAATGCATGCATATACAGACTCTTTTGGTCCAGAAACGCCTATACCGCACTCTGATACCACTTAAATGTAACACCCCCTGACCCGACCCGTCTGGATCGACCCAGGGAGCGCTACCGGGTTTTCAAAACTTTCTAAATTCACTTTATTTATTTCAAACCTTTTAAAATCGTATCAATTTGTAATTCAAAAATATTTCTCTAGTGAGCCCATCGAAATACACTTTTAAAAATTTCGGCAGAGTTCCCTCTGTTTTTCTGATTTCCCAAAACCTGTTTTCACACAACTCAATTAAAATACATTCCTCAACAACACTTCAAATCTCATTTCATTCAAATGCGCACTCTGCCGTTTAGTGCGACTTTCAAACAGTTTATAAAATAATTCATGAACTACAATCCTTCAAAAATGCAAAACAGAAAACATAAAATAATTAATTACAGCATAATTACAAATTCTCTGTATATGCATGCATATCTAATTACATTATACAGAAATATCTATATAATTAACTACCCCAAAAGATGGTGAGTAGGACTCTGAACTCTCTTCTGCAGCTGGTGCCTTTTCAGTCTTTTCCGTCCTCAGTATCTTTATTACCTACGCGTTAGAAACAAAACTAACGCGCTAAGCAATACTGCTTAGTGGGTGTACACTTAAAACAAATGGTAATATAATATAAAACAGTATATTAACAGTATATCGTAAAATTCAAATAGAAATCAAAATAAGAATAAAACAGAATTTCAGAAATATATAACAAACGTTTTTCAATTACTGAAACTAGGTAAACATACAGTATTTCAAAGTTTCTGGAATTCAGTCAATATCACTTCTTTATTTTCCATAACATTTTCTAACCATAAATTCTAAATTTGGCCCGTGATACACATAACAGGGTGTACAAGACTGGATTACGGATTTTTCAGTCGGGTTTCCCATCTCATATGAAATGGTATCCCTCTATATAAACAGTCGGTTTCCCATTTCACGAGGAAATGGTATCCGAATATTCTTACAGTCGGTTTCCCATTTCACGAGGAAATGGTATCCGTATAATCCACAATCAAAGACATCATACATAACGGTGCAGTACTGCCATAAATTCACCCAATTGACATGTCAATCTCCTATATCCCTATCCATATATCAGGGCCGTTAAAACTCATAACAAATTACTTCTTTGGTTTCAGAAATTAACGAATATCATTTTAAATCAAAATCCATAAATAGGAAAATCAAACAATAATTGTCAAGCAGGTTTTGAAAACAAACATTTTTATTCAAATTTCCATAATAGCAGGATATCACACAAAAAGTCCAACAATATACAAAAATACAATTACGAGTATATAAACAAATCCATACAAATATATATAAAATCCATAACTATATTTCCAGACTTATTAAATCAAAACATTTATCAAAAATAAGTTCAGAAACGTGTGTACACCAACCTGGATACCGTTTTACCGGTTCTACGTCCTTTTACTTCTGAGTTTTCCTTTTTCCTTTCTTTCCTTTCTTCCTCCTCTTTCCTTTCTCTTCCTCTTTTCTTTCTTTTCTTTTCTTCTTCTTTCCCTTCTCTTCTTCTTCTTTTCTTCTTTGTCTTTTTCTTCTCTTCTTTCTCTCCTTTTCTTCCTCTTCTTATTCTTCTTTTCTTTTCTTTTTCTTCTTCTTTCAGTCTCTCCCTCTCTGTTCTCTTTTCTGTTCTGTTTCGTGGCTTCTTACAGAAGCCAATTTTTTTTTTTATATCATTTTAGTCATCGCGACCGTCGTCGCGACCTGTGGTGGCGCCACCAGGTCGCGTTGCTCACTGGAGCAACTCTACTGCCTTCATCGCGAGCACATCTCGCGGTGCTCTGGTCGCGCTGGTGGTCTCCATGCTCACTGCCCGAATTTCATTTTTTTCGTCGCGAGCAGCTTATCGCGACCTGTGGTCACGGTGACCAAGTCGCGGTACTCACTGTCCCAGTTTTTCACTTTTTATGCATCATTTCTGGACCGTTCCATCTGGTCCACCTGGAAACCATACATTTACACCCCTCAACTCACAAAAATTTTATATCCACATATTCAAAATTATTTATCCAAAATTTGGGATGTTACATCAACACCCCGACATTTCCCATGTACTGGGCGTCGCGCAGAAAGACGAACTGGTCGGCTCCCTTGATCAAAGCCTTGAAATCATCGTAAGTCATGATGCCACCGGGGAAGAAGATCTCGACATGAGAGCTTGACTCCTCCATCACCTTTTGCTTTTTCTTGGCCTGCGTGGAAGCATCTTTTTCAACAGGAGAGCTTAAAGGTGAGGCAGCGGCATGCGTTGAGGACTGGCTAGTTTGCAGCATCTGGGCCACATTCTATTGACTGCTTGACTGTTTATTTTTTAAGCTGATGCCTACGCCCTCTCACGACAACGTGCCAAAGCCTCACCAGCATTCAAAACCTTGGGCTTAATGTTTGACATTGAATCTGAAGTGAATTTACGCTCGACCTCGGAAATGGGAGTAAGAAAACAAGCTCCACAAAGCAATTCAAGGCAATGTCGAACCCAAGCGTAAGTAACTAAGTTCTTTAATTTAGGGAAAGGAGTACCTTGAGCATTGAGATCAACGTGTGCCCACAGATGACTTGACCATAAACGTTCCTTGCTCAGCAACGTCTTCCAACTCCTCTCTGCTGGGTCGACCGTATGAATAAGCTACGTACGCACATCGTTATTTTAGTGGGAAGATGTTTGAGCCCGTGACAGTCTCTGCAAAAAAGAGAGCACTAATCAGAAAGACAATTAAAGAAGAAAATAAAAGAAAAAAGTAAAATTTGCACAAAAATCCCACTAGGGACATTCCACGTCAAGCGGATATAACGGTCGCCCTCAAAGGGGCCGTGACTAGCTTGCCCCTAGCAAAGAAGTATCTATTTTTCCACCCACGATCATTGGTCATGGGGTCGATAATGAGATGTGGGCGGTGAGGTTGAGTCGAAATTAAGTAGTGCCCCGTGTTACGCCTTTTGTATACCTGTAAGTATACGGGGTCGGCACAAGTAATATAGAATGGTGAGCTCCGATTATCGTTCCCACGAGGATGATTAGTAGTTGAATACTGACAATAACCAAGTTTAATGCTATCTAGAATACTAGTTCAAAGGTTGTGATAAGTAACTTGTAAACTAAACAACTATAAAACTAGAAACTATGATGTAATTCTTATCAAAGGTAAAGGGAACTAGGGAATCCGATTTCACCAACTAATCCTAATGATGTAAGATAACTATGTCTGGATATTCAAGCCAATAATTGATGATCATGTTATATAACTATCCGAAGTCCTCTCTCATGGTAAATCGAACCTATTCAACATATACTAACACCCTATCTCTCGATGAATGTCAACTATATGAGAATGCAATAAATATGGAAACATATTAAATCACATAACTCGCACCAATATATCTCTATTTGGTTCCTAAGTTATGGTGTTAATTTATCGAACACGTTGTGGGCATCTCCTCTCGGTACTTAACCCACAACAACAAGATATTGAATATTGGTGATCAAGCAATATACAATCAGTAAAGCATTAAGTCAACACTCAATCAAATAACTTAAATCATCCAAGCATGTATTAATCTCAATCACAATTCATAGTAAGTTCCATTATCATCCCTAATATAGCAAATTAGTTCATAACTAGGAAATAAGAATACATATTAGGTTTTATCAAGAACAACATGAATAACATAAGATTAAGGAAAAGATTATGATAGAAAAAACTCTAAACGGCTGGACTCTCGTCTGAACCCGATTCTGTTGAGTTTCCCCGTGCACAAATCCAAATCCTACGAGCGATTGAAGTAGTCTGGAGAGTCGATCCGATGGCTAGTCTCCTAGGCCTTCGTCTCTCTTCTTCTTCCTTATTCTCTCTCTCTCTCTCTTCAAAAATCCCATTTTCCTTTTATAATGAAAGCTAGGGCTGCAATTTACACGTTACTCGTGACTTGGCAACTCGCGAGCCAAGTCACGAGTCAACTCGCGTGTGCCTCGGCCTTGTCTGGAAATGTTGTCTTCGCGACTTGCCCAAGTCACAAGTGCCTCTGTCTCTGGCTGCTCTGATGGTCTTCGCGACTTGCCCAACTCGCGAGTAAGTCACGAGGCAAGTCGCGTGTGCCTTAGTCCTTTTGCTGGAATTTAGCCCTCGCGAGTTAGCAAAGTCGCGAGCAAGTCACAACCCCAAATCGCGAGTCTTCTCTGGAGAGGCTGAAAAGTGATCTTCGCAAGGCGACAAGTAGCGAGCGGATGTTCAAGACGCGTTTCGGCAGAAATCAACCGAAGTCACCAACGGAACCTATCAGACCTGCACACTCAAGAAAACCATCAAATACCTCCCATAATTGCCCTGAAATGGACAAAAGTACGGAGGAATGAGGCTCCATTTCTGGCAAGAAATGGTGCCAACACCCCGGCTCATCTTCTTGCCCCTTCCTGTAGTACAAATGGAGCAAGTTTCCCAACGAGAAAAGAAGACCCCTCTTTACGTAGAAGAATTCAATCGACAATAGCAGCCTCCAGCCGTTTGACATCAGTTGGCCTTTAGCGTTGTTGAAGAATCGCAGCACCTTGTGACTAAGGAGCAGGATTGGGAACCTTAGACTTGGTCGAAAGGGCAACTCGTAAAAGCAGGTCTATTCACTGTCCAATGAATCGGCCCGCTCTGTTCACTAGGCAGCCTCAACTCGACAGATTTTGGGATTCTGTACTGGAATATGATCCTTAGAATACCAGACTTCGTAAGCTTGCTCGTCGGGCTCAGATCCGTAGGCAGAATCCGCCCATCAGATGTCGAGATCTCTACCTCTTCCACCTGGTCCTTCGACCTTTCACTCCTAACAACCCCAACAGGAATGTCCTCCACCACAACTTTAGAGGGTCCGCTTCCAAAATCGGGGTCTAGATCGATTATCCTCGCGGAAGTTATTGCTGCTATAGGACGCAGCTCAATGTCTGTCGTGTCCCCGCTCGACTCGCTAGACTCACCCAGTTCAACTTCCTTCATTGCCTCATCGACTGGGCTCGACATGGCTCCAAACACTGTCGAGCAAAAATAAAACACTCAGCGAGGAGATCGAATCTATAACTACATGATATCTATGCTCGACACTATCAAAGTTTCACACGACGCCTACTGCTAAATGCCCTAGAATCATCTACAAACAGTTTTTTCTACTAAAACTAACCCAAACAAAGATCTAGAGGCAGTTATTTATCAAATTTTCGAAAGTAAGAAAACAAGAACATGCGAGGGAAAAAAAGGTTCATCCAAATCAAAAAGGATTATCACTATGAAGCAAAAACATGAAGAAAAACATTCAAAAAGAGTATTGCGAGGAACATACCTTAAAAAGATTGAAGAAAGCGGGAGAAATCACGTTGAAATCGCACTGAAAATGCCTGGAAAGACAATTCTTGCTCTAAAAAAAAAATGAATTCCTTCTCTCTACAAAGAAAACTAAAATGGCAAAAGTAGAAAAAGTGAAAAATGGGGCTTATGGCGGTTTATATAGACCACTAAGGGACACCGCATGAGTGACACATGGCATCTAATGGTTGGTCACACAGTCTCCATGGAGACAAATGATGAGACCCCTAATCATTTCAAACGCCTGTCATTCCTCGAAACCACGCAAACATTCAATGCAACATGTCAGCCCTAGTTGTCACCTAGTACAGTTGAAAAGACATCATTTAAGACCTCTACGGTCGACGTCAATGCTTCACCTCTTAAATCATACGAAGCGCTTATGCCTCCCCACAACATATAGTCGACGAGTATCAATCTCTATCAGTTTCATGCGACATTAGTCGTCCTCGAAGTTTTGAGGCTTCGATCGACAATGTCGACCCCCTCATAAAAACTTCGCATCACCGCCTGTAAAGTAAATAAATAGCAGTCGACAATTACCACCCGCACGACTTTAACATCACCTGGAGGTGAAATCAGTTCGAGACACTGTATGTGTCAAGTTCGAGCTCTGTGTACTACTATCTGAGCATTAGAAAAAGCTAAGAGAGTAGAGAGCAAACTGTAGTGGTCAAAAATAGCCCAAAACAATTGAGCAACCTAAAACAAAGCCCTGCGGTAAATAGGCCCAAAGACAGGCCTTATAAGTTAACAAGCAAACGGTATCCGAAACCTAAAGGGCAGGCCCAAGCAGTTGACCTAACCCAGCAGCCACCTGGCAACTGACCAAGTCAAGACATTTGACTAAGTCTAAAGACTTGGTATGACTTGCCCAGTCAAATAGCTCCAAGATAACAAGGATCTCTAATATCTAGGAGCACGACATCCCTAACGTGATTTGCGTGCAACGGCTAGCACCAACTCCCTATAAATACAGCCTTATGGCTTCATTATTGGGGGTAAAACATTTTGCACCAAAGTATTATCCTTGAATTTTCTATCAGTAGTTAAGTCTTTTTTAACATGTAAGCTCTTAATATATTGTAATGCGCCTCACGAGGCAGCTTATGTGTTTGATCAGAAGGTTAATCAATGCTCCTTACAAGGTGGCAAACTTTTGATTATTATATCACAAACGACCACTGATGGTCAGTATCAAAATGAGACAGTCCCACGGGATACAACAAGTAATCTGGGTGACGACCTACGATTGAACTAAGGTTCAAATTAAATAAATCTCGGAGTCGGGCAAAAAAGAATCAAAATTCGGATGTTAATATCCAACCAATATACATATATATATATATATATATATATGTATATATATTCAAAATTGAACCTCGAAGGGTCATACAAAAGGGTAATAAAAACCCCGAAGGGCGATACTCAAAATAATAGCCATACAAAATAAAAGTACCGAAACAGATTCAGATCTAAAGTCAGTTATTATGAAGCCAAAACAATAAAATTTTCAAAATTACATGCTTAATCACTCGACAAGATCAACCACTTCAATCTCATCATTCGAGTCATCAATGTCAGCTTTCTCAAAGGAATCCTCGGGGGCCTCCTCTTCGGGTGGAGCAGACTCAATAGGATGAAGAAAAACAGTCCTGGAAAGCTCCTCCGCATACACTTCCTCCTGTCTGTCGAAGTCAAAGTTGGCGTCCACCTTTGCGATAAAAAATTTAGTTTTAGTGGAACCCCTCACGTACTCCACCCTGAGCGCATCTATGTACTCGTCGGTCCTGACCCATCGGTCAGTGGCACGGTCCGGAAGCACCTTTTTCAACCGAGCAATAATCCCCCGAGCTTGCTTGTCCCTCCGCTTATATTCCACCGCTTTACCTCCCTTCGCCGCAACCTTTTTGAGATTCTCCATGATGCTTTAGCTGCTTTAAGCCTCCAATTTAACCTCTCATTTTCCATCTTCAGAACGGTATTCTCCACGCAGGTTTCCTCGAGCTTAGTCTGGTTCACTGTGCTCAAGCTATTTTGGATTATGAAAGTCGACTCCAGATCTTTTAAATGCTCGTGGGCTTGAAGCAGTCTAGCCTCTTGAGTTTGGAGGCTTGCAAACGCCTACATCAATATATCAGCTAAAAGGAAAAAATTTAACTCGTACGAAAAATGATGAATCAGAAGGTATATACCATCCAAGTATAAAATGTGGCCACCCTCATGCGGTCGTCGTTAAACATTTTGCCAGGACCCGCACCTTTAGTAGATTGAATAAAGTTCCTCGCGTTGGCACACATGAAGTCGACAGCATCCTCCGGAGTAAAGGTGGATTCAGAGCTCGACACGCCTACAGCTACCCTTGATCCCCCCAAAGCATAGGTGTTCGTGATCTCACGGGGATCCTGAAAGTGGTGACTCCGATCGTCACCAGCAAGGTACTGCTTAACACTTATTGAGCCAGAACTGGAAGTTTTATCGGTCTCATGAACGATTGTAAAAGGCTCAACGATTGTCAGGAGAGAAGGGAGTCGAGGGCTAGGGTCACGATGTTAGGTTTTTGCCCTAAAGATGTAATTTGTAAATGGTTTTTATAAAATAAAAGAATAGTTCAATTCATTCTTATTGTGTCATTTATATTATATAAACTTGTGCATTATAACATCTTAGATTGTCGGATTTAATCTCGTACTGTGTATATGAATGTCATAGACAGATGGATACAGTAAGAGATGTGCAATCTAGAGAGTCTATAGATAGCAAATAAAGCTGGGTACTTTATTTGTAGATAATATATAGCTGCGGTCCATTCTGTATTGTACGATGATGCTATCCTGAATCATTCATATGGAGATATGGGAATGGAGGTACCTTGTACGATGTGATCATATAGGACCGGGCCATGATCTATATAAATCTCTCACCAAGATCCGTTTACCGATGAGATTCATATACATCAACTTATGATGGCTATATATGGGTGATCTCAATCCTGAGTGTCTTATCGACTCCTTCAGGTTAGATCGTGATTTTTGACATACCATTGGTGAGGTCGGATGATTATTCCCGATCAATATTCTCCATATGTTGGGATTGCGGTTTGGCTTGTAGTTGAGAAAGTTTGTACACAATAGTGGAATTCACTCCTTCTTGTGAGAAGTAGAGAGTAGTTCCCTTAAGAGTTGATTCGGGGCTTGAACAATATGAGCGCTCTCATGATTCCGTGAGGAAACAGGATTTATTGTTCATTAGAGAATCAAGCGTGCTTAAAAGATATAAGTAATTAGAGGGGTGTAACGAACATTATGACCGAGCTCTAATTATGAACTACTGTGGAGGGTCACACCATATGTAATAGCTATATCGATGGACACCGAGTGATATCGGTCTGTGTAAAAGCGTCCGCAATTGAGAGAATGCAGCTTCGGATTTTTAGAGGAATAACACCGGAGTTGATAATAAAAGAATATTAATTAAAGAGTTTAATTAATGATTCCGAGGATTATCAAAGTTCAAAATACTGTGGGTCCATTAGGTCCCCTTGCTAGCCCGATCCATTTAGGTAACAAGGGTCACGTATAATTAATTGGATGGTCTAATTAATAGTGTTGCGAAAGTGATACGTGTCAGGAGTTAATAGAGTAATATGATTATTCAATTAATTAAATAATGGCAATTATAAAAATTAAATAATAAGATTTTTTAATTATGTAATTAGTCATAAGAGAAGGGTGATAGTTGATATTTTATTTTGAATAGTGAGATAATAGGATTATTTCATTTATTAAATAAAATAAAATAAATTTAAATTTAAAAAGTTTAAATTCAAAAGTTATGAATAATATTGATATTTTATTTTAAATAGAGAGATAATATGATTATCTCATTTATTAAATAAAATCAAATAAATATTATTTGAATTTAAAGGGTTTAAATTCAAAAGTTACTGATAAATTAATAGAAAGAGTTTTTATTAATTTGGTAACTTAAATGTATATATTAAAAAGAGTTTTTAATATATCTGATAACCAAAACAAAATATTTTGACGTTCAAAGTGTTTGTACGTAAAAAAAAAAAAAAAAAGTGACCGGAGAGATACAGTATCTCTCCAACTCTTTTTTTTTTCTCCATTCAACCTTTTCACTGTTTCTGACAACGTGACACGCCCACACACTAGTTACCAGTGCCGGGATATACCAAGGAAGACGTAATGGTACAGACAAGGAGCTGAAAAAAAAAATACGAAGAAGCCTCCAATGGTGGTATGTTCCTTAATTTTGTTTTTCTTCCATTTATTGATTACAATTTTCTGTATGTAAAATTAATATATATGTGATATATATTATTTTTATTGTTCCGAAAATGTAGTTCCAAAGTTTTACTGGTCACAGATCACTTTTGTGATCTGTATAAAAATTTTTAAATCCTATTTCCGCTGCGTGACCAGTAGAACAGAAAAACGGTTCTTACAATTGGTATCAAAGTCTCGTTATTTTCGGAACAGAAAATTATTTTCGAAGCTCCTGGTGTATGATTGTGTAGGCATATTTTTTTTATTTATTTGATAATATATTATTTAAATTAAATTGTTTAATTTTAAACATGGTTGATCGTAAATTTTTATGGTGTTGTGGATTTAGGTGTTACTAGATTGTAAATTAATTTATTTTATTTTTTTATTTTTTAATTTTTTTATTATATTTTTTTTATATAAAATGTAATCGAAGATGAAGATACCGAAAATCGAAGAACAAGTTGTAATTGAAAATTTGATCAGCTGGTTGTGGACGCAAGGCCTTGGGGTAATTGTTGCTCTAGTGTCTACTGTTTTTAAAACCTTCTGTGCGCAAATCAGTATAATGGAATCAAGGTTTTTTTATGGCAAGCTGGCTGCGTGAACCCATATGCACACGTGTAAATGCTTGCAAATTTTATTTTCTAAAAAAAAAAAAAAAAAAGTATACCGGTTTAATGCTATTGCGCCACTACTGAATGCGGCCATGCGCAAATCAGTTTTGTGTATCAGCTTGCAAGTTTGCACACAGTTCATAAAACACAAGCATTAATGCAAGCATTTTTTTTTTTATTAAAAAAAAACAAAAAGCTTGCTGATTTAATACTATTTTTGGACGACGTGACAGTACATGCACAAATTGTTTGGTACGTGTGTAATGTGCACAAATTCTATTTGTATGTTGATTTAAAGTTTCTTTTATGATGTGCGCTAATCAGCTACTATTTTGGATTCATAAGATGAATTAAAGAGTCTTGAAGAGATTCGAAGACTATGAAGTTACAAGAAAACTAAGGAATACCTTGGGGTTATTTTTATAATTTAATTTTTAATTTTTTTTTAGATTAAATAATTCACAACACTCGGTCCACTAATATATGCTTTATTATGTGATAATTTAATATTGTTATGCATATACATGTTATTTAGATTTAAGTGTGCCTACACAAATATATGTTTATATTGTCATACATGCATCATAGCATTTATATATTATTTGTTTTAATCTCATTAAAATGGTAAATAATATATTTATAATTTGCTATGAAAAATGATTAGTTTTTAATAGTTAAAAATTTGGTAATTCTCTTAATATTAATCTTATTATTAAAGTGTTTAATAAATTTAGATTAATATAGTCATTTATTAAAATTAGATTTAATATGATTAATCACCTAATAAATAAATGAACCAAATAATGTATTAGAGTTTTAAATAGTTAAAACTTTATAAATACCAAATTAATAATCTAACTTTAGTAAAACGTTTACCTAAATTTAAATTATTCACTTATAGATTTTTAAGTGTTAAAAATCATAATTATTTAGAATATGATTCTAATAATAAATTAGTTAATGCCCTAGATAACTTGATTAAAATTAGCTATTTGATCCTATAAAGTCTAGGTGCATTAACGAATAGAAAACCCTAAGTTTTAAAATAGTGAGTGGGAGAGGGATATATGACATATATATCTGCAGTCTCCATCGTTAGTTCAACACCGTGAAATCCGAGTGGGGCCTCGTGACGACTTTGTTTTTGTCCTCCCTAAGGAGGGTTTCCACGAAGGTCAATACCAAGGTTGACTTCCTAACGGAAAGGATTTCTGGGGTATTTCGGGTTTGACCGGCCTTAAGACGGCACTCTCGAGTTAACCCCATGAGATCTGAAATGATGGGTTACGCTCACAAGGTTTAGATTAAATGTGGTTAATCGAAAACCTGACTAAATAAACGATGGTTGAATAATATGGAATAAGAGTTATTCTATAATATTATTTGATTGAGAATGTTTCGGTCCAACATGCAAGGACTTGACCGACCCTAAGGCGGCACTTCTTTGTGGTATGTTGGATTATCGTGGTGTAGTAACTGTTTTTATTGGGGTAGTTCCAGTTCGTTAAACATGTACATATATCATGTTTAAATTTATGCCAAAGCATTAGCACTTGTTTTTTAATAAATGACTGAATGGATGTTTATTTATTTTTTAGCAATAATGTCTTCTGCATTATTACAAATACTTGCACACGACAAACTAACTAGTGATAACTATACAAAGTGGAAACTTAACATAAACGAGATTTTAGTCAACAAAGACCTTAAGTTTGTGCTTACGGAGGAATGTCCTCCACAGCCTGCTGCCAATGCCCCACAAAGAGTTTATGAGGCATACCAACGATGGGTCTTATCTGATGAGAAAGCCCGTACATATTTGTTAGCTTCTATGACTGAAGTGCTTGTCATAAAGTACGAAGCAATAACTATAGCATTCGAAATCATGAAGTCGTTGCAAGCTATGTTTGGGCAACCCTCTAAGCAAAAGCGTCATGAAGCTGTTCAAGCTGCTATGCTCGCTCGCATGAAGGAAGGTACATCTATTCGGGAACATGTCCTGACCATGATGTCCTACTTCAACACGGCAGAAATCAATGGCGGGGCCATTGATGAACCTAGCCAATGAGCATCATACTGACAACTCTTCCGAAGAGCTTCGATCAGTTTAAGAGCAACTACGAGATAAACAAGTTGTAGTTCAGTCTTACTCAGTTGCTTAATAAGCTCGCTACCTTTGAGGCCTTGACTAAGGACAGTAAGGTGAAGATCAGTGAGGTAAACATTGCCAAACCATCTTCCTCCTCTAGAAATAAGAAGAGGAAGAGGTCTGCTGGGAAGGCTAAAGGTAAGCCCAAGCCCAAAAAAGCCCAAGGCAAAAAGAAGGGCACCTCCACCGACAAAGACAAGGGAAAATATTTCAATTGTAACAAGGTCGGGCACTAGAAGACGAACTGTCCTCAGTACATGGTGGAGGTAGCCAAGAAGAAGAAGCAGAAAGGTAAATATGATTTACTAGTTCTTGAATCTTGCTTAGTGGAAGATGATTCTTCACCCTGGATAGTTGATTCGGGGGCCGCTAACCATGTTTGTTCTTCTTTGCAGTAGACTGATTCTTAGACACAGCTAGAGGAGGGAGCCATCTCGATGCGTGTGGGGTCAGGCGATGTCATGTCGGCTCGAGCAGTGGGTTCAATAAAATTGAATTTTTATAATAATGCTAGATTTTTACTTTTGAACAATGTTTATTATATTCCTGGATTTACATGGATTTTAATTTCTGTTTCTAAATTGTTAGAACAATTATATTCTATTTCTTTTGATAATAAATCTGTTATTATTTCAAAGAATGATTTGAATATTTGTTCAGGAATTAATGAAAACAATTTGTATGTGCTAAGACCATTAATACATACGACATTGCTCAACACCGAATTGTTTAAAGTTGAAAAACCTAAAATCAAACAACATAAGATTTCTCCAGATGATGACACGTATCTCTGGCATCTAAGGCTTGGTCATATTAACCTTGACCGGATAGACAGACTAGTAAAAAGCGGACTTTTAAGCGAGTTAAAGGTTGGCACCTTACCTGTCTGTGAATCTTGTTTAGAAGGTAAGATGATTGAGAGACCTTTTACTGAAAAAGGCCTTAGAGTTAAAGAGTCACTGGAGCTTATACATACTGATGTCTGTGGATCGATGAATGTTAAAGCTAGGGATGATTAGGAGTATTATGTCACTTTTATAGATGACTACTCTAGATACGGATATATCTACCTGATGCAACGTAAGTCGGAAACGTTTGAAAAGTTCAAAGAATTTCGAGCTGAAGTTGAGAATCAGTTAGGTAAGACTATCAAGTCTCTACGATCGGATCATGGAGATGAATACCTTGACCAAGAGTTTAAAGACTTTATGGTCAAGCATGAGATAGTATCCCAACTCATAGCTCCAAGTACACCTCAGCAAAACGGTGTAGTGGAGGGGAAATAGAACACTAATAGGAATGGTGAGATTTATGATTAGTTTCTCATCATTACCAAATTCTTTTTGGGGATATGCATGACAAACAGCGGCATACATTTTGAATGTAGTGCCATCCAAATATATTCCTAAGACTCCCCTAGAGTTGTGGAATGGTCGTAAAGTTAGTTTGCAACATTTCCGCATATGGAGGTGTCCAGCACACGTGCTGAAGAATAGAAGTGGAAAGTTAGACTCCAAGTCTGTAGTCTGCCTGTTTGTAGGATAGTTTAAGGAGACCAGAGGCGAATACTTCTATAGCCCTGAAGATAACAAAGTGTTTGTATCGACAAATGCAACGTTTCTTGAGGACAACTACATTAGTGACCATAAACCTCGATCCAAGATTGTGTTAAATGAACTGGAGTCTGGTGAGACCAGTAACTCCATCAACAAGAGTTGTTGATCTACAAACATCTTAGAGTCAAATGATTTTTGATCGGGATACACTACCACCTAGGCATAGTGAGAGGGTTATGATACAACCTGAACGCTATTTAGGTATAGGTAAGGGAAAATGTGTTGTCTCTAGTGATGACCCATTATCATTTAAGAATGCAATGTAGGATCCTGATAAAGAGGAATGGCTCAAAGCCATGAATCTCGAGATGGAGTCTATGTACTCTAACTCAGTCTGGGATCTTGTAGACTTACCGGATAGGGTAAAACTCATTGGGTGAAAGTGGATCTACAAGAGAAAGAGAGGAGTAGATGGGAAGGTAGAGACCTTCAAAGTAAGGCTAGTGGCTCAGGGTTATACCTAAAAGGGGGGGTCGATTATGAAGAGACCTTTTCGCCAGTTGTCATGTTTAAGTCTATTCAGATTCTCTTATCTATGGTTGCCTATTTTGACTATGAAATTTGGCAAATGGACGTCAAAACTACATTCTTGAATGGTAATCTTGACTAAAGCATCTATATGATGCAACTAGAGGGATTCGTGTCCCCAAATCAATAGCAAAAAGTTTGCAAGCTGCAAAGGTACATTTGTGGACTTAAGCAAGCATCTAGATATTGGAACATAAGGTTTGATGATGTGATCAAAACCTAAGGCTTCGAGCAAAATGTTGATAAGCCTTGTGTATACAAGCGCATCATTGACAAAAAAATAGTTTTCTTAGTTCTATATGTAGACGATATCCTACTCATTGGGAATGATGTGGGAGTGTTGTCTGACGATAAGGGCTGGATGGCTAGCCAATTCTAAATGAAAGATTTGGGAGAGGCGAGTTATACTTTAGGGATCCAACTTATAAGGGATTGTAAGAACAAACTTATAGTACTGTCTCAGGCATCGTATATCGACAAGATTCTTGGGCGATTTTCGATGCAGAATTCTAAGAAAGGTAATTTACCTCCTAGGCATGGAGTTTACTTGTCTAAGGAACAGTATCCTAAGACACCTCAAGATATTGAGGATGTGAGACGTGTTCCCTATGCATCTACAGTAGGAAGTCTCATGTATGCTATGTTATGCACGAAACCGGATATCTGCTATACAGTGGGAGTAGTCAGCAGATATCAGTTCAACCCGGGATTAGATCATTGGGTTACAATCAAGACCATTCTCAAGTATCTTCGGAGAACGAGAAACTATATGCTCGTGTATTCCGGACAGGATTTGATCCCGTTAGGATACACGAATTCTGATTTTCAGTTAGACATGGATTCTACGAAATCTACGTCTGGATCAGTTTTCACCTTGGGTGGTAGAGCCATTGTGTGGAGAAGTATTAAGCAGTCTTGCATTGCTGACTCCACCATGGAAGCCGAATATGTAGCCGCTTGTGAAGCTGCTAAAGAAGCTGTTTAGCTTCGCAAGTTCTTGAGTGATCTGGAGTTGTTCTAGATATGGATAGGCCCATCACACTTTATTATGATAACAGTGGTGTTGTGGCTAATTTTAAAGAACTAAGAAGCCATAAAAGAAGGAAGCATATAGAGATGAAGTATCATCTCATTAGAGAGATAGTGCAGAGAGGAGATGTGATCGTCACCAAGATAGCCTCTAAAGACAATCATGTTGATCCATTTACGATGACCTTACCGGCTAATATATTCACGGGTCACCTAGAAGGTCTAGGGTTACATCTTATGCGTAATATGCTTTAGTGTAAGTGGGAGATTGTTGGGGTTTTTGCCCTGAAGATGTAATTTGTAAATGGTTTTTATAAAATAAAAGAATAGTTCAATTCATTCTTATTATGTCATTTATATTATATAAACTTGTGCATTATAACATCCTAGATTGCCGGATGTAATCTCGTACTGTGTATATGATTGTCATATACAGATGGATATAGTAAGAGATGTGCAATCTAAAGAGTCCATAGATAGCAAATAAAGCTGAGTACTTTATTTGTAGTTAATCTATAGTTGTGGTCCATTCTGTATTGTATGATGATGCTATCCTGAATCATTCATATGGAGATATAGGAATGTAGGTACCTTGTACGATGTGATCATATAGGACCGGGCCATGATCTATATAAATCTCTCACCAAGATCCGTTTACCGATGAGATTCATATACATCAACTTATAATGGCTATATGTGGGTGATCTCAATCCTGAGTGTCTTATCGACTCCTTCAGGTTAGATCGTGATTTTTGACATACCATGGGTGATGTCGGATGATTATTCCTAATCAATATTCTCCGTATGTTGGGATTGCGGTTTGGCTTATGGTTGAGAAGGTTTGTACACAATAGTGGAATCCACTCCTTCTTGTGAGAAGTAGAGAGTAGTTCCCTTAAGGGTTGATTCGGGGCTTGAACAATATGAGCGCTCTCATGATTCCGTGAGGAAACAGGATTTATTGTTCATTAGAGAATCAAGGGTGCTTAAAGGATATAAGTAATTAAAGGGGTGTAACAGACATTATGACCGAGCTCTAATTATGAACTACTGTGGAGAGTCACACCATATGTAATAGCTATATCGATAGACATCGAGTGATATCGGTTTGTGTAAAAGCGTCCGCATTTGAGAGAATGCAGCTTCGGGTTTTTAGTGGAATAACACCGGAGTTGATAATCAAAGAATATTAATTAAAGAAATTAATTAATGATTCCGAGGATTATCTGAGCTCAAAACACTGTGGGTCCATTAGGTTCCCTTGCTAGCCCGATTCATTTAGGTAATAAAGGTCAAGTATAATTAATTGGATAATCCAGTTAATAGTGTTGCGAACGTGACACGTGTCAGGCGTTAATTGAGTAATATGATTATTCAATTAATTAAATAATGGCAATTATAAAAATAAAATAATAAGATTATTTAATTATGTAATTAGTCATAAGAGAAGGGTGATAGTTGATATTTTATTTTGAATAGTGAGATAATAGGATTATCTCATTTATTAAATAAAATGAAATAAATTTGAATTTAAAAAGTTTAAATTCAAAAGTTACTAATAATATTGATATTTTATTTTAAATAGAGAGATAATATGATTATCTCATTTATTAAATAAAATTAAATAAATATTATTTGAATTTAAAGAGTTTAAATTCAAAAGTTACTGATAAATTAATAGAAAGAGTTTTTATTAATTTGGTAACTTAAATGTATATATTAAAAAGAGTTTTTAATATAGCAGATAACTAAACTAAATCTTTTGACGTTCAAAGTGTTTGTACGTAAAAAAAAAAAAAAAAAGGAAAAAGTAACTGGTGAGATACAGTATCTCTCCAACTCTTTTTTTTTTTTTTTCCATTTAACCTCTTCACTATTCCTGACAACGTGACACGCCCACACGCAAGTTACTGGTGCCGAGATATAGTAAGGAAGACGTAGTGGTACAGACAAGGAAGTGGAAAAAAAAATACGAAGGAGCCTCCAACGGTGGTATGGTCCTTAATTTTTTTTTCTTCCATTTATTGATTACAATTTTCTATATGTAAAATAAATATATATGTTATATATATTATTTTTATTGTTCCGAAAATATAGTTCTAAAGTTTACTGGTCACAGATTGCTTTTGCGATATGTATAAAATTTTTTAAATTGTATTTCCGTTGCGTGACCAGTAGAACGGAAAAACGGTTCTTACACACCAACCGTTGGCTCTCGGAGGGCGGCCTCCGCCTGGGTCTCCTACACACGAGCCCGTTTGGAAGGGTCCGTCTTCAGGAAAGCATCTGGAACGGCGATTGTTCCCTGATTGAACCTCGGGGTATTCCTTCTTGGCCTCTTCAAGGCCTCGGCAGCCTTCCCTTTACCCTTAGCGTCAGAGGCCCTCCCTTGCATTCTCTTCTTGACTTTTTCTACCAATTTCCCTGAAAAGCATATGCATATGCAAAGATAAAGATAGGGAATCTATGATGAATAATGAGCAAAACTAAACTCCGAACAACAGAAGGAAC